>JAVKPL010008060.1:0-32126 GCA_032173675.1 Gastrolobium villosum | reverse complement strand
TAAAATAAATGCGAAAGAAGTTGATTTTGTGAAGTTTTTCGACGGAAAATGGATTCCGTCGAAAATTGATGAATAAAATAAATGAAAAAGAAATTGATTTTGTGAAGTTTTTCGACGGAAAATGGATTCCGTCGAAGATTTTTGACGGAAAATGAATTCCGTCGAAAATGGATGAATAAATTAAATGCAAAAGAAATTGATTTTGTGAAGATTTTTGACGGAAAATGGATTCCGTCGAAGATTTTTGACGGAAAATGTAATCCGTCGAAAATGGATGAATAAAATAAATGCAAAAGAAATTGATTTTTTGAAGTTTTTCGACGGAAAAAGAATTGTGTCGAAAACTTATGAATAAAATAAATGCAAAAGAAATTGATTTTATGAAGTTTTTCGACGGAAAATGGATTCCGTCGAAGATTTTTTACGGAAAATGAATTCCGTCGAAAATGGATGAATAAAATAAATGCAAAAGAAATTGATTTTGTGATTTTTTTGACGGAAATCGGATTCCGTCAAAAATGGATGAATAAAATAAATGAAAAAAAGAAATTGATATTGTGAAGTTTTTTGAGGGAAAACGGATTCCGTCGAAAATGGATGAATAAAATAAATGCAAAAGAAATTGATTTTGTGAAGTTTTTCGACGAAAATGGATTTCGTCGAAGATCTTTAACGCAAAACGAATTCCGTATAAAACGGATGAATAAAATAAATTGCAAAATAAATTCATTTTGTGAAGTTTATCGACGGAAAAAGAATTTCGTCTAAAACTGATGAATAAAATAAATGCAAAAGAAATTGATTTTGTGAAGTTTTTCGACGGAAAATGGATTCCGTCGAAAACTGAAGATTAAAATAAATGCAAAAGAAATTGATTTTGTGATGTTTTTCGACGGAAAATGGATTTCGTCGAAGATTTTTTACGGAAAATGAATTCCTTCGAAAATGGATGAATAAAATAAATGCAAAAGAAATTGATTTTGTGAAGTTTTTTGACGGAAAACGAGTTCCGTCGAAAATGGATGAATAAAATAAATGCAGAATAAATTGATTTTGTGAAGTTTTTCGACGGAAAATGGATTCCGTCGAAAACTGATGAATAAACTAAATGCAAAAGAAATTGATTTTGTGAAGTTTTTTGACGGAAAACGAGTTCCGTCGAAAATGGATGAATAAAATAAATGCAGAATAAATTGATTTTGTGAAGTTTTTCGACGGAAAATGGATTCCGTCGAAAACTGATGAATAAACTAAATGCAAAAGAAATTGATTTTGTGAAGTTTTTCGATGGAAAATGGATTCCGTGGAAAACTGACGAATAAAATAAATGCAAAAGAAATTGATTTTGTGAAGTTTTTCGATGGAAAATGGATTCCGTCGAAAACTGATGAATAAACTAAATGCAAAAGAAATTGATTTTGTGAAGTTTTTTGATGGAAAACGGATTCCGTCAAAAATGGATGAATAAAAATAAATGCAAAAAAATTGATATTGTGAAGTTTTTTGACGGAAAACGTAATTCGTCGAAAATGGATGAATAAAATAAATGCAAAAGAAATGGATTTTGTGAAGTTTTTCGACGAAAATGGATTTCGTCGCAGATTTTTGACGGAAAATGAATTCCGTCTAAAACGGATGAATAAAATAAATTGCAAAAGAAATTGATTTTGTGAAGTTTTTCGATGGAAAATGGATTCCGTCGAAAACTGATGTATAAAATAAATGCAAAAGAAATTGATTTTGTGAAGTTTTTTGGCGGAAAACGGATTCCGTCGAAAATGGATGAATAAAATAAATGCAAAATAAATTGATATTGTGAAGTTTTTTGACGAAAAACGGATTCCGTAAAAAATGGATGAATAAAATAAATGCAAAAGAAATTGATTTTGTGAAGTTTTTCGACAGAAAATGGATTCCATCGAAAATTGATGAATAAACTAAATGCAAAAGAAATTGATTTTGTGAAGTTTTTCGATGGAAAATGGATTCCGTGGAAAATTGACGAATAAAATAAATGCAAAAGAAATTGATTTTGTGAAGTTTTTCGATGGAAAATGGATTCCGTCGAAAACTGATGAATAAAATAAATGCAAAAGAAATTGATTTTGTGAAGTTTTTTGAGGGAAAACGTATTCCGTCGAAAATGGATGAATAAAAATAAATGCAAAAAAATTGATATTGTGAAGTTTTTTGACGGAAAACGTAATCCGTCGAAAATGGATGAATAAAATAAATGCAAAAGAAATGGATTTTGTGAAGTTTTTCGACGAAAATGGATTTCGTCGCAGATTTTTTACGGAAGATGAATTCCGTCTAAAACAGATGAATAAAATAAATTGCAAAAGAAATTGATTTTGTGAAGTTTTTTTACGGAAAACGGATTCCGTCGAAAATGGATGAATAAAATAAATGCAAAAGAAATGGATATTGTGAAGTTTTTTGACGGAAAACGAGTTCCGTCGAAAATGGATGAATAAAATAAATGCAAAATAAATTGATTTTGTGAAGTTTTTCGACGGAAAATGGATTCCGTCGAAAACTGATGAATAAACTAAATGCAAAAGAAATTGATTTTGTGAAGTTTTTTGATGGAAAACGGATTCCGTCGAAAATGGATGAATAAAAATAAATGCAAAAAAATTGATATTGTGAAGTTTTTTGACGGAAAACGTAATTCGTCGAAAATGGATGAATAAAATAAATGCAAAAGAAATTGATTTTGTGAAGTTTTTCGACGAAAATGGATTTCGTCGAAGATCTTTAACGCAAAACGAATTCCGTATAAAACGGATGAATAAAATAAATTGCAAAATAAATTCATTTTGTGAAGTTTTTCGACGGAAAAAGAATTTCGTCTAAAACTGATGAATAAAATAAATGCAAAAGAAATTGATTTTGTGAAGTTTTTCGATGGAAAATGGATTCCGTCGAAAACTGAAGATTAAAATAAATGCAAAAGAAATTGATTTTGTGATGTTTTTCGACGGAAAATGGATTTCGTCGAAGATTTTTTACGGAAAATGAATTCCGTCGAAAATGGATGAATAAAATAAATGCAAAAGAAATTGATTTTGTGAAGTTTTTTGACGGAAAACGAGTTCCGTCGAAAATGGATGAATAAAATAAATGCAGAATAAATTGATTTTGTGAAGTTTTTCGACGGAAAATGGATTCCGTCGAAAACTGATGAATAAACTAAATGCAAAAGAAATTGATTTTGTGAAGTTTTTCGAGGGAAAATGGATTCCGTCGAAAACTGATGAATAAACTAAATGCAAAAGAAATTGATTTTGTGAAGTTTTTTGATGGAAAACGGATTCCGTCGAAAATGGATGAATAAAAATAAATGCAAAAAAATTGATATTGTGAAGTTTTTTGACGGAAAATTTAATTCGTCGAAAATGGATGAATAAAATAAATGCAAAAGAAATGGATTTTGTGAAGTTTTTCGACGAAAATGGATTTCGTCGCAGATTTTTGACGGAAAATGAATTCCGTCTAAAACGGATGAATAAAATAAATTGCAAAAGAAATTGATTTTGTGAAGTTTTTCGATGGAAAATGGATTCCGTCGAAAACTGATGTATAAAATAAATGCAAAAGAAATTGATTTTGTGAAGTTTTTTGGCGGAAAACGGATTCCGTCGAAAATGGATGAATAAAATAAATGCAAAATAAATTGATATTGTCAAGTTTTTTGACGAAAAACGGATTCCGAAAAAAATGGATGAATAAAATAAATGCAAAAGAAATTGATTTTGTGAAGTTTTTCGACAGAAAATGGATTCCATCGAAAATTGATGAATAAACTAAATGCAAAAGAAATTGATTTTGTGAAGTTTTTCGATGGAAAATGGATTCCGTGGAAAATTGACGAATAAAATAAATGCAAAAGAAATTGATTTTGTGAAGTTTTTCGATGGAAAATGGATTCCGTCGAAAACTGATGAATAAAATAAATGCAAAAGAAATTGATTTTGTGAAGTTTTTTGAGGGAAAACGTATTCCGTCGAAAATGGATGAATAAAAATAAATGCAAAAAAATTGATATTGTGAAGTTTTTTGACGGAAAACGTAATCCGTCGAAAATGGATGAATAAAATAAATGCAAAAGAAATGGATTTTGTGAAGTTTTTCGACGAAAATGGATTTCGTCGCAGATTTTTTACGGAAGATGAATTCCGTCTAAAACGGATGAATAAAATAAATTGCAAAAGAAATTGATTTTGTGAAGTTTTTTTACGGAAAACGGATTCCGTCGAAAATGGATGAATAAAATAAATGCAAAAGAAATGGATATTGTGAAGTTTTTTGACGGAAAACGAGTTCCGTCGAAAATGGATGAATAAAATAAATGCAAAATAAATTGATTTTGTGAAGTTTTTCGACGGAAAATGAATTCCGTCGAAAACTGATGAATAAACTAAATGCAAAAGAAATTGATTTTGTGAAGTTTTTCGATGGAAAATGGATTCCGTCGAAAACTGACGAATAAAATAAATGCAAAAGAAATTAATTTTGAGAAGTTTTTCTTTGGAAAATGGATTCCGTCAAAAACAGATGAATAAAATAAATGAAAAAGAAATTGATTTTCTAAAGTTTTTCGACGGAAAATGAATTCCGTCGAAAATGGATGAATAAAATAAATGCCAAAGAAATTGATTTTGTGAAGTTTTTTGACGGAAAACGAGTTCCGTCGAAAATGGATGAATAAAATAAATGCAGAATAAATTGATTTTGTGAAGTTTTTCGACGGAAAATGGATTCCGTCGAAAACTGATGAATAAACTAAATGCAAAAGAAATTGATTTTGTGAAGTTTTTCGATGGAAAATGGATTCCGTTGAAAACTGACTAATAAAATAAATGCAAAAGAAATTGATTTTGTGAAGTTTTTTGATGGAAAACGGATTCCGTCGAAAATGGATGAATAAAAATAAATGCAAAAAAATTGATATTGTGAAGTTTTTTGACGGAAAACGTAATCCGTCGAAAATGGATGAATAAAATAAATGCAAAAGAAATGGATTTGGTGAAGTTTTTCGACGAAAATGGATTTTGTCGCAGATTTTTGACGGAAAATGAATTCCGTCTAAAATGGATGAATAAAATAAATTGCAAAAGAAATTCTTTTTGTGAAGTTTTTCGACGGAAAAAGAATTTCGTCGAAAACTGGTGAATAAAATAAATGCAAAAGAAATTGATTTTGTGAAGTTTTTCGACGGAAAATGGATTCCGTCGAAAACTGATGAATAAACTAAATGCAAATGAAATTGATTTTGTGAAGTTTTTCGATGGAAAACGGATTCCGTCGAAATTGGATGAATAAAAATATATGCAAAAAAATTGATATTGTGAAGTTTTTTGACGGAAAACGTAATCCGTCGAAAATGGATGAATAAAATAAATGCAAAAGAAATGGATTTTGTGAAGTTTTTCGACGAAAATGGATTTCGTCGCAGATTTTTGACGGAAAATGAATTCCGTCTAAAACGGATGAATAAAATAAATTGCAAAAGAAATTGATTTTGTGAAGTTTTTCGATGGAAAATGGATTCCGTCGAAAACTGATGTATAAAATAAATGCAAAAGAAATTGATTTTGTGAAGTTTTTTGACGGAAAACGGATTCCGTCGAAAATGGATGAATAAAATAAATGCAAAATAAATTGATATTGTGAAGTTTTTTGACGAAAAACGGATTCCGTAAAAAATGGATGAATAAAATAAATGCAAAAGAAATTGATTTTGTGAAGTTTTTCGACAGAAAATGGATTCCATCGAAAATTGATGAATAAACTAAATGCAAAAGAAATTGATTTTGTGAAGTTTTTCGATGGAAAATGGATTCCGTGGAAAATTGACGAATAAAATAAATGCAAAAGAAATTGATTTTGTGAAGTTTTTCGATGGAAAATGGATTCCGTCGAAAACTGATGAATAAAATAAATGCAAAAGAAATTGATTTTGTGAAGTTTTTTGAGGGAAAACGTATTCCGTCGAAAATGGATGAATAAAAATAAATGCAAAAAAATTGATATTGTGAAGTTTTTTGACGGAAAACGTAATCCGTCGAAAATGGATGAATAAAATAAATGCAAAAGAAATGGATTTTGTGAAGTTTTTCGACGAAAATGGATTTCGTCGCAGATTTTTTACGGAAGATGAATTCCGTCTAAAACAGATGAATAAAATAAATTGCAAAAGAAATTGATTTTGTGAAGTTTTTTTACGGAAAACGGATTCCGTCGAAAATGGATGAATAAAATAAATGCAAAAGAAATGGATATTGTGAAGTTTTTTGACGGAAAACGAGTTCCGTCGAAAATGGATGAATAAAATAAATGCAAAATAAATTGATTTTGTGAAGTTTTTCGACGGAAAATGGATTCCGTCGAAAACTGATGAATAAACTAAATGCAAAAGAAATTGATTTTGTGAAGTTTTTTGATGGAAAACGGATTCCGTCGAAAATGGATGAATAAAAATAAATGCAAAAAAATTGATATTGTGAAGTTTTTTGACGGAAAACGTAATTCGTCGAAAATGGATGAATAAAATAAATGCAAAAGAAATTGATTTTGTGAAGTTTTTCGACGAAAATGGATTTCGTCGAAGATCTTTAACGCAAAACGAATTCCGTATAAAACGGATGAATAAAATAAATTGCAAAATAAATTCATTTTGTGAAGTTTTTCGACGGAAAAAGAATTTCGTCTAAAACTGATGAATAAAATAAATGCAAAAGAAATTGATTTTGTGAAGTTTTTCGACGGAAAATGGATTCCGTCGAAAACTGAAGATTAAAATAAATGCAAAAGAAATTGATTTTGTGATGTTTTTCGACGGAAAATGGATTTCGTCGAAGATTTTTTACGGAAAATGAATTCCTTCGAAAATGGATGAATAAAATAAATGCAAAAGAAATTGATTTTGTGAAGTTTTTTGACGGAAAACGAGTTCCGTCGAAAATGGATGAATAAAATAAATGCAGAATAAATTGATTTTGTGAAGTTTTTCGACGGAAAATGGATTCCGTCGAAAACTGATGAATAAACTAAATGCAAAAGAAATTGATTTTGTGAAGTTTTTCGAGGGAAAATGGATTCCGTCGAAAACTGATGAATAAACTAAATGCAAAAGAAATTGATTTTGTGAAGTTTTTTGATGGAAAACGGATTCCGTCGAAAATGGATGAATAAAAATAAATGCAAAAAAATTGATATTGTGAAGTTTTTTGACGGAAAATTTAATTCGTCGAAAATGGATGAATAAAATAAATGCAAAAGAAATGGATTTTGTGAAGTTTTTCGACGAAAATGGATTTCGTCGCAGATTTTTGACGGAAAATGAATTCCGTCTAAAACGGATGAATAAAATAAATTGCAAAAGAAATTGATTTTGTGAAGTTTTTCGATGGAAAATGGATTCCGTCGAAAACTGATGTATAAAATAAATGCAAAAGAAATTGATTTTGTGAAGTTTTTTGGCGGAAAACGGATTCCGTCGAAAATGGATGAATAAAATAAATGCAAAATAAATTGATATTGTGAAGTTTTTTGACGAAAAACGGATTCCGAAAAAAATGGATGAATAAAATAAATGCAAAAGAAATTGATTTTGTGAAGTTTTTCGACAGAAAATGGATTCCATCGAAAATTGATGAATAAACTAAATGCAAAAGAAATTGATTTTGTGAAGTTTTTCGATGGAAAATGGATTCCGTGGAAAATTGACGAATAAAATAAATGCAAAAGAAATTGATTTTGTGAAGTTTTTCGATGGAAAATGGATTCCGTCGAAAACTGATGAATAAAATAAATGCAAAAGAAATTGATTTTGTGAAGTTTTTTGAGGGAAAACGTATTCCGTCGAAAATGGATGAATAAAAATAAATGCAAAAAAATTGATATTGTGAAGTTTTTTGACGGAAAACGTAATCCGTCGAAAATGGATGAATAAAATAAATGCAAAAGAAATGGATTTTGTGAAGTTTTTCGACGAAAATGGATTTCGTCGCAGATTTTTTACGGAAGATGAATTCCGTCTAAAACGGATGAATAAAATAAATTGCAAAAGAAATTGATTTTGTGAAGTTTTTTTACGGAAAACGGATTCCGTCGAAAATGGATGAATAAAATAAATGCAAAAGAAATGGATATTGTGAAGTTTTTTGACGGAAAACGAGTTCCGTCGAAAATGGATGAATAAAATAAATGCAAAATAAATTGATTTTGTGAAGTTTTTCGACGGAAAATGAATTCCGTCGAAAACTGATGAATAAACTAAATGCAAAAGAAATTGATTTTGTGAAGTTTTTCGATGGAAAATGGATTCCGTCGAAAACTGACGAATAAAATAAATGCAAAAGAAATTAATTTTGAGAAGTTTTTCTTTGGAAAATGGATTCCGTCAAAAACAGATGAATAAAATAAATGAAAAAGAAATTGATTTTCTAAAGTTTTTCGACGGAAAATGAATTCCGTCGAAAATGGATGAATAAAATAAATGCCAAAGAAATTGATTTTGTGAAGTTTTTTGACGGAAAACGAGTTCCGTCGAAAATGGATGAATAAAATAAATGCAGAATAAATTGATTTTGTGAAGTTTTTCGACGGAAAATGGATTCCGTCGAAAACTGATGAATAAACTAAATGCAAAAGAAATTGATTTTGTGAAGTTTTTCGATGGAAAATGGATTCCGTTGAAAACTGACTAATAAAATAAATGCAAAAGAAATTGATTTTGTGAAGTTTTTTGATGGAAAACGGATTCCGTCGAAAATGGATGAATAAAAATAAATGCAAAAAAATTGATATTGTGAAGTTTTTTGACGGAAAACGTAATCCGTCGAAAATGGATGAATAAAATAAATGCAAAAGAAATGGATTTGGTGAAGTTTTTCGACGAAAATGGATTTTGTCGCAGATTTTTGACGGAAAATGAATTCCGTCTAAAATGGATGAATAAAATAAATTGCAAAAGAAATTCTTTTTGTGAAGTTTTTCGACGGAAAAAGAATTTCGTCGAAAACTGGTGAATAAAATAAATGCAAAAGAAATTGATTTTGTGAAGTTTTTCGACGGAAAATGGATTCCGTCGAAAACTGATGAATAAACTAAATGCAAATGAAATTGATTTTGTGAAGTTTTTCGATGGAAAACGGATTCCGTCGAAATTGGATGAATAAAAATATATGCAAAAAAATTGATATTGTGAAGTTTTTTGACGGAAAACGTAATCCGTCGAAAATGGATGAATAAAATAAATGCAAAAGAAATGGATTTTGTGAAGTTTTTCGACGAAAATGGATTTCGTCGCAGATTTTTGACGGAAAATGAATTCCGTCTAAAACGGATGAATAAAATAAATTGCAAAAGAAATTCTTTTTGTGAAGTTTTTCGACGGAAAAAGAATTTCGTCGAAAATTGGTGAATAAAATAAATGCAAAAGAAATCGATTTTGTGAAGTTTTTCGACGGAAAATGGATTCCGTCGAAAACTGATGAATAAAATAAATGCAAATGAAATTGATTTTGTGAAGTTTTTCGATGGAAAATGGATTCCGTCGAAAACTGATGAATAAAATAAATGCAAAAGAAATTGATTTTGTGAAGTTTTTTTACGGAAAACGGATTCCGTCGAAAATGGATGAATAAAATAAATGCAAAAGAAATGGATATTGTGAAGTTTTTTGACGGAAAACGAGTTCCGTCGAAAATGGATGAATAAAATAAATGCTAAATAAATTGATTTTGTGAAGTTTTTCGACGGAAAATGGATTCCGTCGAAAACTGATGAATAAACTAAATGCAAAAGAAATTGATTTTGTGAAGTTTTTCGATGGAAAATGGATTCCGTGGAAAACTGACGAATAAAATAAATGCAAAAGAAATTGATTTTGTGAAGTTTTTCGATGGAAAATGGATTCCGTCGAAAACTGATGAATAAAATAAATGCAAAAGAAATTGATTTTGTGAAGTTTTTTGATGGAAAACGGATTCCGTCGAAAATGGATGAATAAAAATAAATGCAAAAAAATTGATATTGTGAAGTTTTTTGACGGAAAACGTAATCCGTCGAAAATGGATGAATAAAATAAATGCAAAAGAAATGGATTTTGTGAAGTTTTTCGACGGGAAATTGATTTTGTGAAGTTTTTCGACGGAAAATTGATTCCATCGAAGATTTTTGACGGAAAATGTATTCCGTCGAAAATGGATGAATAAAATAAATGCAAAAGAAATTGATTTTTTGAAGTTTTTCGACGGAAAAAGAATTGTGTCGAAAACTGATGAATAAAATAAATACAAAAGAAATTGATTTTATGAAGTTTTTCGACGGAAAATGGATTCCGTCTAAGATTTTTTACGGAAAATGAATTCCGTTGAAAATGGATGAATAAAATAAATGCAAAAGAAATTGATTTTGTGATGTTTTTTGACGGAAATCGGATTCCGTCAAAATTGGATGAATAAAATAAATGAAAAAAAGAAATTGATATTGTGAAGTTTTTTGAGGGAAAACGGATTCCGTCGAAAATGGATGAATAAAATAAATGCAAAAGAAATTGATTTTGTGAAGTTTTTCGACGAAAATGGATTTCGTCGAAGATTTTTAACGGAAAACGAATTCCGTATAAAACGGATGAATAAAATAAATTGCAAAATAAATTCATTTTGTGAAGTTTTTCGACGGAAAAGGAATTTCGTCGAAAACTGATGAATAAAATAAATGCAAAAGAAATTGATTTTGTGAAGTTTTTCGACGGATTATGGATTCCGTCGAAAACTGAAGATTAAAATAAATGCAAAAGAAATTGATTTTGTGATGTTTTTCGACGGAAAATTGATTTCGTAGAATATTTTTTACGGAAAATGAATTCCGTCGAAAATGGATGAAAAAAATAAATGCAAAAGAAATTGATTTTGTGAAGTTTTTTGACGGAAAATGAGTTCCGTCGAAAATGGATGAATAAAATAAATGCAGAATAAATTGATTTTGTGAAGTTTTTCGACGGAAAATGGATTCCGTCGAAAACTGATGAATAAACTAAATGCAAAAGAAATTGATTTTGTGAAGTTTTTCGATGGAAAATGGATTCCGTTGAAAACTGACGAATAAAATAAATGCAAAAGAAATTGATTTTTTGAAGTTTTTTGATGGAAAACGGATTCCGTCGAATATGGATGAATAAAAATAAATGCAAAAAAATTGATATTGTGAAGTTTTTTGACGGAAAACGTAATCCGTTGAAAATGGATGAATAAAATAAATGCAAAAGAAATGGATTTTGTGAAGTTTTTCGACGAAAATGGATTTCGTCGCAGATTTTTGACGGAAAATGAATTCCGTCTAAAACGGATGAATAAAATAAATTGCAAAAGAAATTGATTTTGTGAAGTTTTTCGATGGAAAATGGATTCCGTCGAAAACTGATGAATAAAATAAATGCAAAAGAAATTGATTTTGTGAAGTTTTTTGATGGAAAACGGATTCCGTCGAAAATGGATGAATAAAAATAAATGCAAAAAAATTGATATTGTGAAGTTTTTTGACGGAAAACGTAATCCGTCGAAAATGGATGAATAAAATAAATGCAAAAGAAATGGATTTCGTGAAGTTTTTCGGTGAAAATGGATTTCGTAGCAGATTTTTTACGGAAAATGAATTCCGTCTAAAACGGATGAATAAAATAAATTGCAAAAGAAATTGATTTTGTGAAGTTTTTCGATGGAAAATGGATTCCGTTGAAAACTGACGAATAAAATAAATGCAAAAGAAATTGATTTTGTGAAGTTTTTCGATGGAAAATGGATTCCGTCGAAAATTGATGTATAAAATAAATGCAAAAGAAATTGATTTTGTGAAGTTTTTTGACGGAAAACGGATTCCGTCGAAAATGGATGAATAAAATAAATGCAAAATAAATTGATATTGAGAAGTTTTTTGACGGAAAACGGATTCCGTAAAAAACGGATGAATAAAATAAATGCAAAAGAAATTGATTTTGTGAAGTTTTTCGACAAAAATGGATTTCGTCGAAAATGGATGAATAAAATAAATGCAAACGAAATTTATTTTGTGATGTTTTTCGACGGAAAATGGATTTCGTCGAAGATTTTTGACGGAAAATGAATTCCGTCGAAAATGGATGAATAAAATAAATGCAAAAGAAATTGATTTTGTGAAGTTTTTTGACGGAAAACGGATTCCGTCGAAAATGGATGAATAAAATAAATGCAAAAGAAATTGATATTGCGAAGTTTTTTGACGGAAAACGGATTCCGTCTAAAACGGATGAATAAAATAAATTGCAAAAGAAATTCTTTTTGTGAAGTTTTTCGACGGAAAAAGAATTTCGTCGAAAATGGATGAATAAAATAAATGCAAAAGAAATTGATTTTGTGATGTTTTTCGACGGAAAATGGATTCCGTCGAAGATTTTTGACGGAAAATGAATTCCGTCGAAAATGGATGAATAAAATAAATGCAAAAGAAATTGATTTTGTGAAGTTTTTTGATGGAAAACGGATTCCGTCGAAAATGGATGAATAAAAATAAATGCAAAAAAATTGATATTGTGAAGTTATTTGACGGAAAACGTAATCCGTCGAAAATGGATGAATAAAATAAATGCAAAAGAAATGGATTTGGTGAATTTTTTCGACGAAAATGGATTTCGTCGCAGATTTTTGACGGAAAATGAATTCCGTCTAAAATGGATGAATAAAATAAATTGCAAAAGAAATTCTTTTTGTGAAGTTTTTCGACGGAAAAAGAATTTCGTCGAAAACTGGTGAATAAAATAAATGCAAAAGAAATTGATTTTGTGATGTTTTTCGACGGAAAGTAGATTCCGTCGAAAACTAATGAATAAAATAAATGCAAATGAAATTGATTTTGTGAAGTTTTTCGACGGAAAATGGATTCCGTCGTAGATTTTTGACGGAAAATGAATTCCGTCGAAAATGGATGAATAAAATAAATGCAAAAGAAATGGATATTGTGAAGTTTTTTGACGGAAAACGAGTTCCGTAGAAAATGGATGAATAAAATAAATGCAGAATAAATTGATTTTGTGAAGTTTTTCGACGGAAAATGGATTCCGTCGAAAACTGATGAATAAACTAAATGCAAAAGAAATTGATTTTGTGAAGTTTTTCGATGGAAAATGGATTCCGTTGAAAACTGACGAATAAAATAAATGCAAAAGAAATTGATTTTGTGAAGTTTTTCGATGGAAAATGGATTCCGTTGAAAACTGGCGAATAAAATAAATGCAGAAGAAATTGATTTTGTGAAGTTTTTCGATGGAAAATGGATTCCGTCGAAAACTGATGTATAAAATAAATGCAAAAGAAATTGATTTTGTGAAGTTTTTTGACGGAAAACGGATTCCGTCGAAAATGGATGAATAAAATAAATGCAAAATAAATTGATATTGTGAAGTTTTTTGACGGAAAATGGATTCCGTAAAAAATGGATGAATAAAATAAATGCAAAAGAAATTGATTTTGTGAGGTTTTTCGACAAAAAAGGATTTCGTCGAAAATAGATGAATAAAATAAATGCAAACGAAATTTATTTTGTGATGTTTTTCGACGGAAAATGGATTTCGTCGAAGATTTTTGACGGAAAATGAATTCCGTCGAAAATGGATGAATAAAATAAATGCAAAAGAAATTGATTTTGTTAAGTTTTTTGACGGAAAACGGATTCCGTCGAAAATGGATGAATAAAATAAATGCAAAAGAAATTGATATTGTGAAGTTTTTTGACGGAAAACGGATTCCGTCTAAAACGGATGAATAAAATAAATTGCAAAAGAAATTCTTTTTGTGAAGTTATTCGACGGAAAAAGAATTTCGTCGAAAATGGATGAATAAAATAAATGCAAAAGAAATTGATTTTGTGAAGTTTTTTGATGGAAAACGGATTCCGTCGAAAATGGATGAATAAAAATAAATGCAAAAAAATTGATATTGTGAAGTTTTTTGACGGAAAACGTAATCCGTCGAAAATGGATGAATAAAATAAATGCAAAAGAAATGGATTTGGTGAAGTTTTTCGACGAAGATGGATTTTGTCGCAGATTTTTGACGGAAAATGAATTTCGTCTAAAATGGATGAATAAAATAAAATGCAAAAGAAATTCTTTTTGTGAAGTTTTTCGACGGAAAAAGAATTTCGTCGAAAACTGGTGAATAAAATAAATGCAAAAGTAATTGATTTTGTGATGTTTTTCGACGAAAAATAGATTCCGCCGAAAACTGATGAATAAAATAAATGCAAATGAAATTGATTTTGTGAAGTTTTTCGACGGAAAATGGATTCCGTCGAAGATTTTTGACGGAAAATGAATTCCGTCGAAAATGGATGAATAAAATAAATGCAAAATAAATTGATTTTGTGAAGTTTTTCGATAGAAAATGGATTCCGTCGAAAACTGATGAATAAACTAAATGCAAAAGAAATTGATTTTGTGAAGTTTTTCGATGGAAAATGGATTCCGTTGAAAACTGACGAATAAAATAAATGTAAAAGAAATTGATTTTGTGAAGTTTTTCGATGGAAAATGGATTCCGTCGAAAACTGATGAATAAAATAAATGCAAAAGAAATTGATTTTGTGAAGTTTTTAGATGGAAAACGGATTCCGTCGAAAATGGATGAATAAAAATAAATGCAAAAAAATTGATATTGTGAAGTTTTTTGACGGAAAACGAAATCCGTCGAAAATGGATGAATAAAACAAATGCAAAAGAAATGGATTTTGTGAAGTTTTTCGACGAAAATGGATTTCGTCGCAGATTTTTGACGGAAAATGAATTCCGTCGAAAATGGATGAATAAAATAAATGCAAAAGAAATGGATATTGTGAAGTTTTTTGACGGAAAACGAGTTCCGTCGAAAATGGATGAATAAAATAAATGCAGAATAAATTGATTTTGTGAAGTTTTTCGACGAAAAATGGATTTCGTCGAAAACTGATGAATAAACTAAATGCAAAGGAAATTGATTTTGTGAAGTTTTTCGATGGAAAATGGATTCCGTGGAAAACTGACGAATAAAATAAATGCAAAAGAAATTGATTTTGTGAAGTTTTTCGATGGAAAATGGATTCCGTCGAAAACTGATGAATAAAATAACTGCAAAAGAAATTGATTTTTTGAAGTTTTTTGACGGAAAACGGATTCCGTAAAAAATGGATGAATAAAATAAATGCAAAAGAAATTGATTTTGTGAAGTTTTTCGACAAAAATGGATTTCGTCGAAAATAGATGAATAAAATAAATGCAAAAGAAATTGATTTTGTGATGTTTTTCGACGGAAAATGGATTCCGTCGAAAACTGATGAATAAAATAAATGCAAAAGAAATTGATTTTGTGAAGTTTTTTGACGGAAAACGGATTCCGTTGAAAATGGATGAATAAAATAAATGCAAAAGAAATTGATATTGTGAAGTTTTTTGACGAAAACGGATTCCGTCAAAAATGGATGAATAAAATAAATGCAAAAAGAAATGGATTTTGTGAAGTTTTTCGACGAAAATGGATTTCGTCGAAGATTTTTGAAGGAAAACGAATTCCGTCTAAAACGGATGAATAAAATAAATTGCAAAAGAAATTCTTTTTGTGAAGTTTTTCGACGGAAAAAGAATTTCGTCGAAAACTGGTGAATAAAATACATGCAAAAGAAATTGATTTTGTGATGTTTTTCGACTGAAAATAGATTCCGCCGAAAACTGATGAATAAAATAAATGCAAAAGAAATTGATTTTGTGAAGTTTTTCGACGGAAAACGGATTTCGTCGAAGATTTTTTACGGAAAATGAATTCCGTCGAAAATGGATGAATAAAATAAATGCAAAAGAAATTGATTTTGTGAAGTTTTTTGACGGAAAACGAAATCCGTCGAAAATGGATGAATAAAACAAATGCAAAAGAAATGGATTTTGTGAAGTTTTTCGACGGAAAATGGATTCCGTCGAAAACTGATGAATAAACTAAATGCAAAAGAAATTGATTTTGTGAAGTTTTTCAATGGAAAATGGATTCCGTTGAAAACTGACGAATAAAATAAATGCAATAGAAATTGATTTTGTGAAGTTTTTTGATGGAAAGTGGATTCCGTCGAAAACTGATGAATAAAATAAATGCAAAAGAAATTGATTTTTTGAAGTTTTTTGACGGAAAACGGATTCCGTCGAAAATGGATGAATAAAAATAAATGCAAAAAATTGATATTGTGAAGTTTTTTGACGGAAAACGTAATCCGTCGAAAATGGATGAATAAAATAAATGCAAAAGAAATGGATTTTGTGAAGTTTTTCGACGAAAATGGATTTCGTCGCAGATTTTTGACGGAAAATGAATTCCGTCTAAAACGGATGAATAAAATAAATTGCAAAAGAAATTGATTTTGTGAAGTTTTTCGATGGAAAATGGATTCCGTCGAAAACTGATGTATAAAATAAATGCAAAAGAAATTGATTTTGTGAAGTTTTTTGGCGGAAAACGGATTCCGTCGAAAATGGATGCATAAAATAAATGCAAAATAAATTGATATTGTGAAGTTTTTGGACGAAAAACGGATTCCGTAAAAAATGGATGAATAAAATAAATGCAAAAGTAATTGATTTTGTGAAGTTTTTCGACAGAAAATGGATTCCATCGAAAATTGATGAATAAACTAAATGCAAAAGAAATTGATTTTGTGAAGTTTTTCGATGGAAAATGGATTCCGTGGAAAATTGATGAATAAAATAAATGCAAAAGAAATTGATTTTGTGAAGTTTTTCGATGGAAAATGGATTCCGTCGAAAACTGATGAATAAAATAAATGCAAAAGAAATTGATTTTGTGAAGTTTTTTGATGGAAAACGTATTCCGTCGAAAATGGATGAATAAAAATAAATGCAAAAAAATTGATATTGTGAAGTTTTTTGACGGAAAACGTAATCCGTCGAAAATGGATGAATAAAATAAATGCAAAAGAAATGGATTTTGTCGCAGATTTTTCACGGAAGATGAATTCCGTCTAAAACGGATGAATAAAATAAATTGCAAAAGAAATTGATTTTGTGAAGTTTTTTTACGGAAAACGGATTCCGTCGAAAATGGATGAATAAAATAAATGCAAAAGAAATGGATATTGTGAAGTTTTTTGACGGAAAACGAGTTCCGTCGAAAATGGATGAATAAAATAAATGCAAAATAAATTGATTTTGTGAAGTTTTTCGACGGAAAATGGATTCCGTCGAAAACTGATGAATAAACTAAATGCAAAAGAAATTGATTTTGTGAAGTTTTTCGATGGAAAATGGATTCCGTCGAAAACTGACGAATAAAATAAATGCAAAAGAAATTAATTTTGAGAAGTTTTTCTTTGGAAAATGGATTCCGTCAAACACAGATGAATAAAATAAATGAAAAAGAAATTGATTTTCTAAAGTTATTCGACGGAAAAAGAATTTTGTCGAAAACTGATGAATAAAATAAATGCATAAGAAGTTGATTTTGTGAAGTTTTTCGACGGAAAATGGATTCCGTCGAAAATTGACGAATAAAATAAATGAAAAAGAAATTGATTTTGTGAAGTTTTTCGATGGAAAATGGATTCCGTCGAAAACTGATGAATAAATAAATGCAAAAGAAATTTGATTTTGTGAAGTTTTTCGACGGAAAATTGATTTTGTGAAGTTTTTCGACGGAAAATTGATTCCATCGAAGATTTTTGACGAAAAATGTATTCCGTCGAAAACGGATGAATAAAATAAATGCAAAAGAAATTGATTTTGTGAAGTTTTTCGACGGAAAAAGAATTGTGTCGAAAACTGATGAATAAAATAAATGCAAAAGAAATTGATTTTATGAAGTTTTTCGACGGAAAATGGATTCCGTCGAAGATTTTTTACGGAAAATGAATTCCGTAGAAAATGGATGAATAAAATAAATGCAAAAGAAATTGATTTTGTGATGTTTTTTGACGGAAATCGGATTCCGTAAAAAATGGATGAATAAAATAAATGAAAAAAAGAAATTGATATTGTGAAGTTTTTTGAGAGAAAACGGATTCCGTCGAAAATGGATGAATAAAATAAATGCAAAAGAAATTGATTTTGTGATGTTTTTCGACGAAAATGGATTTCGTCGAAGATTTTTAACGGAAAACGAATTCCGTATAAAACTGATGAATAAAATAAATTGCAAAATAAATTCATTTTGTGATGTTTTTCGACGGAAAAAGAATTCCGTCGAAAACTGATGAATAAAATAAATGCAAAAGAAATTGATTTTGTGAAGTTTTTCGACGGATTATGGATTCCGTCGAAAACTGAAGATTAAAATAAATGCAAAAGAAATTGATTTTGTGATTTTTTTCGACGGAAAATTGATTTCGTCGAAGATTTTTTACGGAAAATGAATTCCGTCGAAAATGGATGAATAAAATAAATGCAAAAGAAATTGATTTTGTGAAGTTTTTTGACGGATAACGAGTTCCGTCGAAAATGGATGAATAAAATAAATGCAGAATAAATTGATTTTGTGAAGTTTTTCGACGGAAAATGGATTCCGTCGAAAACTGATGAATAAACTAAATGCAAAAAAAATTGATTTTGTGAAGTTTTTCGATGGAAAATGGATTCCGTTGAAAACTGACTAATAAAATAAATGCAAAAGAAATTGATTTTGTGAAGTTTTTTGATGGAAAACGGATTCCGTCGAAAATGGATGAATAAAAATAAATGCAAAAAAATTGATATTGTGAAGTTTTTTGACGGAAAACGTAATCCGTCGAAAATGGATGAATAAAATAAATGCAAAAGAAATGGATTTGGTGAAGTTTTTCGACGAAAATGGATTTTGTCGCAGATTTTTGACGGAAAATGAATTCCGTCTAAAATGGATGAATAAAATAAATTGCAAAAGAAATTCTTTTTGTGAAGTTTTTCGACGGAAAAAGAATTTCGTCGAAAACTGGTGAATAAAATAAATGCAAAAGAAATTGATTTTGTGAAGTTTTTCGACGGAAAATGGATTCCGTCGAAAACTGATGAATAAAATAAATGCAAATGAAATTGATTTTGTGAAGTTTTTCGATGGAAAACGGATTCCGTCGAAAATGGATGAATAAAAATATATGCAAAAAAATTGATATTGTGAAGTTTTTTGACGGAAAACGTAATCCGTCGAAAATGGATGAATAAAATAAATGCAAAAGAAATGGATTTTGTGAAGTTTTTCGACGAAAATGGATTTCGTCGCAGATTTTTGACGGAAAATGAATTCCGTCTAAAACGGATGAATAAAATAAATTGCAAAAGAAATTCTTTTTGTGAAGTTTTTCGACGGAAAAAGAATTTCGTCGAAAATTGGTGAATAAAATAAATGCAAAAGAAATTGATTTTGTGAAGTTTTTCGATGGAAAATGGATTCCGTCGAAAACTGATGAATAAAATAAATGCAAATGAAATTGATTTTGTGAAGTTTTTCGATGGAAAATGGATTCCGTCGAAAACTGATGAATAAAATAAATGCAAAAGAAATTGATTTTGTGAAGTTTTTCGACGGAAAATGGATTCCGTCGAAGATTTTTGACGGAAAATGAATTCCGTCGAAAATGGATGAATAAAATAAATGCAAAAGAAATTGATTTTGTGAAGTTTTTGTACGGAAAACGGATTCCGTCGAAAATGGATGAATAAAATAAATGCAAAAGAAATGGATATTGTGAAGTTTTTTGACGGAAAACGAGTTCCGTCAAATATGGATGAATAAAATAAATGCTAAATAAATTGATTTTGTGAAGTTTTTCGACGGAAAATGGATTCCGTCGAAAACTGATGAATAAACTAAATGCAAAAGAAATTGATTTTGTGAAGTTTTTCGATGGAAAATGGATTCCGTTGAAAACTGACGAATAAAATAAATGCAAAAGAAATTGATTTTGTGAAGTTTTTCGATGGAAAATGGATTCCGTCGAAAACTGATGAATAAAATAAATGCAAAAGAAATTGATTTTGTGAATTTTTTTGATGGAAAACGGATTCCGTCGAAAATGGATGAATAAAAATAAATGCAAAAAAATTGATATTGTGAAGTTTTTTGACGGAAAACGTAATCCGTCGAAAATGGATGAATAAAATAAATGTAAAAGAAATGGATTTTGTGAAGTTTTTCGACGGGAAATTGATTTTGTGAAGTTTTTCGACGGAAAATGTATTCCGTCGAAAATGGATGAATAAAATAAATGCAAAAGAAATTGATTTTTTGAAGTTTTTCGACGGAAAAAGAATTGTGTCGAAAACTGATGAATAAAATAAATGCAAAAGAAATTGATTTTATGAAGTTTTTCGACGGAAAATGGATTCCGTCGAAGATTTTTTACGGAAAATGAATTCCGTCGAAAATGGATGAATAAAATAAATGCAAAAGAAATTGATTTTGTGATGTTTTTTGACGGAAATCGGATTCCGTCAAAATTGGATGAATAAAATAAATGAAAAAAAGAAATTGATATTGTGAAGTTTTTTGAGGGAAAACGGATTCCGTCGAAAATGGATGAATAAAATAAATGCAAAAGAAATTGATTTTGTGAAGTTTTTCGACGAAAATGGATTTCGTCGAAGATTTTTAACGGAAAACGAATTCCGTATAAAACGGATGAATAAAATAAATTGCAAAATAAATTCATTTTGTGAAGTTTTTCGACGGAAAAGGAATTTCGTCGAAAACTGATGAATAAAATAAATGCAAAAGAAATTGATTTTGTGAAGTTTTTCGACGGATTATGGATTCCGTCGAAAACTGAAGATTAAAATAAATGCAAAAGAAATTGATTTTGTGATGTTTTTCGACGGAAAATTGATTTCGTCGAATATTTTTTACGGAAAATGGATTCCGTCGAAGATTTTTGACGGAAAATGAGTTCCGTCGTAAATGGATGAATAAAATAAATGCAGAATAAATTGATTTTGTGAAGTTTTTCGACGGAAAATGGATTCCGTCGAAAACTGATGAATAAACTAAATGCAAAAGAAATTGATTTTGTGAAGTTTTTCGATGGAAAATGGATTCCGTAGAAAACTGACGAATAAAATAAATGCAAAAGAAATTGATTTTGTGAAGTTTTTTGATGGAAAACGGATTCCGTCGAAAATGGATGAATAAAAATAATTGCAAAAAAATTGATATTGTGAAGTTTTTTGACGGAAAACGTAATCCGTTGAAAATGGATGAATAAAATAAATGCAAAAGAAATGGATTTTGTGAAGTTTTTCGACGAAAATGGATTTCGTCGCAGATTTTTGACGGAAAATGAATTCCGTCTAAAACGGATGAATAAAATAAATTGCAAAAGAAATTGATTTTGTGAAGTTTTTCGATGGAAAATGGATTCCGTCGAAAACTGATGAATAAAATAAATGCAAAAGAAATTGATTTTGTGAAGTTTTTTGATGGAAAACGGATTCCGTCGAAAATGGATGAATAAAAATAAATGCAAAAAAATTGATATTGTGAAGTTTTTTGACGGAAAACGTAATCCGTCGAAAATGGATGAATAAAATAAATGCAAAAGAAATGGATTTCGTGAAGTTTTTCGGTGAAAATGGATTTCGTAGCAGATTTTTTACGGAAAATGAATTCCGTCTAAAACGGATGAATAAAATAAATTGCAAAAGAAATTGATTTTGTGAAGTTTTTCGATGGAAAATGGATTCCGTTGAAAACTGACGAATAAAATAAATGCAAAAGAAATTGATTTTGTGAAGTTTTTCGATGGAAAATGGATTCCGTCGAAAATTGATGTATAAAATAAATGCAAAAGAAATTGATTTTGTGAAGTTTTTTGACGGAAAACGGATTACGTCGAAAATGGATGAATAAAATAAATGCAAAATAAATTGATATTGAGAAGTTTTTTGACGGAAAACGGATTCCGTAAAAAACGGATGAATAAAATAAATGCAAAAGAAATTGATTTTGTGAAGTTTTTCGACAAAAATGGATTTCGTCGAAAATGGATGAATAAAATAAATGCAAACGAAATTTATTTTGTGATGTTTTTCGACGGAAAATGGATTTCGTCGAAGATTTTTGACGGAAAATGAATTCCGTCGAAAATGGATGAATAAAATAAATGCAAAAGAAATTGATTTTGTGAAGTTTTTTGACGGAAAACGGATTCCGTCGAAAATGGATGAATAAAATAAATGCAAAAGAAATTGATATTGCGAAGTTTTTTGACGGAAAACGGATTCCGTTGAAAACTGACGAATAAAATAAATGTAAAAGAAATTGATTTTGTGAAATTTTTCGATGGAAAATGGATTCCGTCGAAAACTGATGAATAAAATAAATGCAAAAGAAATTGATTTTGTGAAGTTTTTAGATGGAAAACGGATTCCGTCGAAAATGGATGAATAAAAATAAATGCAAAAAAATTGATATTGTGAAGTTTTTTGACGGAAAACGAAATCCGTCGAAAATGGATGAATAAAACAAATGCAAAAGAAATGGATTTTGTGAAGTTTTTCGACGAAAATGGATTTCGTCGCAGATTTTTGACGGAAAATGAATTCCGTCGAAAATGGATGAATAAAATAAATGCAAAAGAAATGGATATTGTGAAGTTTTTTGACGGAAAACGAGTTCCGTCGAAAATGGATGAATAAAATAAATGCAGAATAAATTGATTTTGTGAAGTTTTTCGAAGAAAAATGGATTTCGTCGAAAACTGATGAATAAACTAAATGCAAAGGAAATTGATTTTGTGAAGTTTTTCGATGGAAAATGGATTCCGTGGAAAACTGACAAATAAAATAAATGCAAAAGAAATTGATTTTGTGAAGTTTTTCGATGGAAAAAGGATTCCGTCGAAAACTGATGAATAAAATAACTGCAAAAGAAATTGATTTTTTGAAGTTTTTTGACGGAAAACGGATTCCGTAAAAAATGGATGAATAAAATAAATGCAAAAGAAATTGATTTTGTGAAGTTTTTCGACAAAAATGGATTTCGTCGAAAATAGATGAATAAAATAAATGCAAAAGAAATTGATTTTGTGATGTTTTTCGACGGAAAATGGATTCCGTCGAAAACTGATGAATAAAATAAATGCAAAAGAAATTGATTTTGTGAAGTTTTTTGACGGAAAACGGATTCCGTTGAAAATGGATGAATAAAATAAATGCAAAAGAAATTGATATTGTGAAGTTTTTTGACGAAAACGGATTCCGTCAAAAATGGATGAATAAAATAAATGCAAAAAGAAATGGATTTTGTGAAGTTTTTCGACGAAAATTGATTTCGTCGAAGATTTTTGAAGGAAAACGAATTCCGTCTAAAACGGATGAATAAAATAAATTGCAAAAGAAATTCTTTTTGTGAAGTTTTTCGACGGAAAAAGAATTTCGTCGAAAACTGGTGAATAAAATACATGCAAAAGAAATTGATTTTGTGATGTTTTTCGACTGAAAATAGATTCCGTCGAAAACTGATGAATAAAATAAATGCAAAAGAAATTGATTTTGTGAAGTTTTTCGACGGAAAATGGATTCCGTCGAAAACTGAAGATTAAAATAAATGCAAAAGAAATTGATTTTGTGATGTTTTTCGACGGAAAATGGATTTCGTCGAAGATTTTTTACGGAAAATGAATTCCGTCGAAAATGGATAAATAAAATAAATGCAAAAGAAATTGATTTTGTGAAGTTTTTTGACGGAAAACGAGTTCCGTCGAAAATGGATGAATAAAATAAATGCAGAATAAATTGATTTTGTGAAGTTTTTCGACGGAAAATGGATTCCGTCGAAAACTGATGAATAAACTAAATGCAAAAGAAATTGATTTTGTGAAGTTTTTCGATGGAAAATGGATTCCGTTGAAAACTGACGAATAAAATAAATGCAAAAGAAATTGATTTTGTGAAGTTTTTCGATGGAAAGTGGATTCCGTCGAAAACTGATGAATAAAATAAATGCAAAAGAAATTGATTTTTTGAAGTTTTTTGACGGAAAACGGATTCCGTCGAAAATGGATGAATAAAAATAAATGCAAAAAATTGATATTGTGAAGTTTTTTGACGGAAAACGTAATCCGTCGAAAATGGATGAATAAAATAAATGCAAAAGAAATGGATTTTGTGAAGTTTTTCGACGAAAATGGATTTCGTCGCAGATTTTTGACGGAAAATGAATTCCGTCTAAAACGGATGAATAAAATAAATTGCAAAAGAAATTTTTTTTGTGAAGTTTTTCGACGGAAAAAGAATTTCGTCGAAAACTGGTGAATAAAATAAATGCAAAAGAAATTGATTTTGTGAAGTTTTTCGACAGAAAATGGATTCCGTCGAAAACTGATGAATAAAATAAATGCAAATGAAATTGATTTTGTGAAGTTTTTCGACGGGAAATGGATTCCGTCGAAAGCTGATGAATAAAATAAATGCAAAAGAAATTGATTTTGTGAAGTTTTTTTACGGAAAACGGATTCCGTCGAAAATGGATGAATAAAATAAATGCAAAAGGAATGGATATTGTGAAGTTTTTTTACGGAAAATGAGTTCCGTCGAAAATGGATGAATAAAATAAATGCAAAATAAATTGATTTCGTGAAGTTTTTCTACGCAAAATGGATTCCGTCGAAAACTGATGAATAAACTAAATGCAAAAGAAATTGATTTTGTGATGTTTTTTTATGGAAAATGGATTCCGTCGAAAACTGACGAATAAAATAAATGCAAAAGAAATTAATTTTTAGAAGTTTTTTGATGGAAAATGGATTCCGTCAAAAACAGATGAATAAAATAAATGAAAAAGAAATTGATTTTCTGAAGTTTTTCGACGGAAAAAGAATTTTGTCGAAAACTGATGAATAAAATAAATGCGTAAGAAGTTGATTTTGTGAAGTTTTTCGACGGAAAATGGATTCCGTCGAAAATTGATGAATAAAATAAATGAAAAAGAAATTGATTTTGTGAAGTTTTTCGACGGAAAACAAATTCCGTCGAAAACTGATGAATAAATAAATGCAAAAGAAATTTATTTTGTGAAGTTTTTCGACGGAAAATTGATTCCGTCGAAGATTTTTGACGGAAAATGTAATCCGTCGAAAATGGATGAATAAAATAAATGCAAAAGAAATTGATTTTTTGAAGTTTTTCGACGGAAAAAGAATTGTGTCGAAAACTTATGAATAAAATAAATGCAAAAGAAATTGATTTTATGAAGTTTTTCGACGGAAAATGGATTCCGTCGAAGATTTTTTACGGAAAATGAATTCCGTCGAAAATGGATGAATAAAATAAATGCAAAAGAAATTGATTTTGTGATTTTTTTGACGGAAATCGGATTCCGTCAAAAATGGATGAATAAAATAAATGAAAAAAAGAAATTGATATTGTGAAGTTTTTTGAGGGAAAACGGATTCCGTCGAAAATGGATGAATAAAATAAATGCAAAAGAAATTGATTTTGTGAAGTTTTTCGACGAAAATGGATTTCGTCGAAGATCTTTAACGCAAAACGAATTCCGTATAAAACGGATGAATAAAATAAATTGCAAAATAAATTCATTTTGTGAAGTTTATCGACGGAAAAAGAATTTCGTCTAAAACTGATGAATAAAATAAATGCAAAAGAAATTGATTTTGTGAAGTTTTTCGACGGAAAATGGATTCCGTCGAAAACTGAAGATTAAAATAAATGCAAAAGAAATTGATTTTGTGATGTTTTTCGACGGAAAATGGATTTCGTCGAAGATTTTTTACGGAAAATGAATTCCTTCGAAAATGGATGAATAAAATAAATGCAAAAGAAATTGATTTTGTGAAGTTTTTTGACGGAAAACGAGTTCCGTCGAAAATGGATGAATAAAATAAATGCAGAATAAATTGATTTTGTGAAGTTTTTCGACGGAAAATGGATTCCGTCGAAAACTGATGAATAAACTAAATGCAAAAGAAATTGATTTTGTGAAGTTTTTTGACGGAAAACGAGTTCCGTCGAAAATGGATGAATAAAATAAATGCAGAATAAATTGATTTTGTGAAGTTTTTCGACGGAAAATGGATTCCGTCGAAAACTGATGAATAAACTAAATGCAAAAGAAATTGATTTTGTGAAGTTTTTCGATGGAAAATGGATTCCGTGGAAAACTGACGAATAAAATAAATGCAAAAGAAATTGATTTTGTGAAGTTTTTCGATGGAAAATGGATTCCGTCGAAAACTGATGAATAAACTAAATGCAAAAGAAATTGATATTGTGAAGTTTTTTGATGGAAAACGGATTCCGTCAAAAATGGATGAATAAAAATAAATGCAAAAAAATTGATATTGTGAAGTTTTTTGACGGAAAACGTAATTCGTCGAAAATGGATGAATAAAATAAATGCAAAAGAAATGGATTTTGTGAAGTTTTTCGACGAAAATGGATTTCGTCGCAGATTTTTGACGGAAAATGAATTCCGTCTAAAACGGATGAATAAAATAAATTGCAAAAGAAATTGATTTTGTGAAGTTTTTCGATGGAAAATGGATTCCGTCGAAAACTGATGTATAAAATAAATGCAAAAGAAATTGATTTTGTGAAGTTTTTTGGCGGAAAACGGATTCCGTCGAAAATGGATGAATAAAATAAATGCAAAATAAATTGATATTGTGAAGTTTTTTGACGAAAAACGGATTCCGTAAAAAATGGATGAATAAAATAAATTCAAAAGAAATTGATTTTGTGAAGTTTTTCGACAGAAAATGGATTCCATCGAAAATTGATGAATAAACTAAATGCAAAAGAAATTGATTTTGTGAAGTTTTTCGATGGAAAATGGATTCCGTGGAAAATTGACGAATAAAATAAATGCAAAAGAAATTGATTTTGTGAAGTTTTTCGATGGAAAATGGATTCCGTCGAAAACTGATGAATAAAATAAATGCAAAAGAAATTGATTTTGTGAAGTTTTTTGAGGGAAAACGTATTCCGTCGAAAATGGATGAATAAAAATAAATGCAAAAAAATTGATATTGTGAAGTTTTTTGACGGAAAACGTAATCCGTCGAAAATGGATGAATAAAATAAATGCAAAAGAAATGGATTTTGTGAAGTTTTTCGACGAAAATGGATTTCGTCGCAGATTTTTTACGGAAGATGAATTCCGTCTAAAACAGATGAATAAAATAAATTGCAAAAGAAATTGATTTTGTGAAGTTTTTTTACGGAAAACGGATTCCGTCGAAAATGGATGAATAAAATAAATGCAAAAGAAATGGATATTGTGAAGTTTTTTGACGGAAAACGAGTTCCGTCGAAAATGGATGAATAAAATAAATGCAAAATAAATTGATTTTGTGAAGTTTTTCGACGGAAAATGGATTCCGTCGAAAACTGATGAATAAACTAAATGCAAAAGAAATTGATTTTGTGAAGTTTTTTGATGGAAAACGGATTCCGTCGAAAATGGATGAATAAAAATAAATGCAAAAAAATTGATATTGTGAAGTTTTTTGACGGAAAACGTAATTCGTCGAAAATGGATGAATAAAATAAATGCAAAAGAAATTGATTTTGTGAAGTTTTTCGACGAAAATGGATTTCGTCGAAGATCTTTAACGCAAAACGAATTCCGTATAAAACGGATGAATAAAATAAATTGCAAAATAAATTCATTTTGTGAAGTTTTTCGACGGAAAAAGAATTTCGTCTAAAACTGATGAATAAAATAAATGCAAAAGAAATTGATTTTGTGAAGTTTTTCGACGGAAAATGGATTCCGTCGAAAACTGAAGATTAAAATAAATGCAAAAGAAATTGATTTTGTGATGTTTTTCGACGGAAAATGGATTTCGTCGAAGATTTTTTACGGAAAATGAATTCCTTCGAAAATGGATGAATAAAATAAATGCAAAAGAAATTGATTTTGTGAAGTTTTTTGACGGAAAACGAGTTCCGTCGAAAATGGATGAATAAAATAAATGCAGAATAAATTGATTTTGTGAAGTTTTTCGACGGAAAATGGATTCCGTCGAAAACTGATGAATAAACTAAATGCAAAAGAAATTGATTTTGTGAAGTTTTTCGAGGGAAAATGGATTCCGTCGAAAACTGATGAATAAACTAAATGCAAAAGAAATTGATTTTGTGAAGTTTTTTGATGGAAAACGGATTCCGTCGAAAATGGATGAATAAAAATAAATGCAAAAAAATTGATATTGTGAAGTTTTTTGACGGAAAATTTAATTCGTCGAAAATGGATGAATAAAATAAATGCAAAAGAAATGGATTTTGTGAAGTTTTTCGACGAAAATGGATTTCGTCGCAGATTTTTGACGGAAAATGAATTCCGTCTAAAACGGATGAATAAAATAAATTGCAAAAGAAATTGATTTTGTGAAGTTTTTCGATGGAAAATGGATTCCGTCGAAAACTGATGTATAAAATAAATGCAAAAGAAATTGATTTTGTGAAGTTTTTTGGCGGAAAACGGATTCCGTCGAAAATGGATGAATAAAATAAATGCAAAATAAATTGATATTGTCAAGTTTTTTGACGAAAAACGGATTCCGAAAAAAATGGATGAATAAAATAAATGCAAAAGAAATTGATTTTGTGAAGTTTTTCGACAGAAAATGGATTCCATCGAAAATTGATGAATAAACTAAATGCAAAAGAAATTGATTTTGTGAAGTTTTTCGATGGAAAATGGATTCCGTGGAAAATTGACGAATAAAATAAATGCAAAAGAAATTGATTTTGTGAAGTTTTTCGATGGAAAATGGATTCCGTCGAAAACTGATGAATAAAATAAATGCAAAAGAAATTGATTTTGTGAAGTTTTTTGAGGGAAAACGTATTCCGTCGAAAATGGATGAATAAAAATAAATGCAAAAAAATTGATATTGTGAAGTTTTTTGACGGAAAACGTAATCCGTCGAAAATGGATGAATAAAATAAATGCAAAAGAAATGGATTTTGTGAAGTTTTTCGACGAAAATGGATTTCGTCGCAGATTTTTTACGGAAGATGAATTCCGTCTAAAACGGATGAATAAAATAAATTGCAAAAGAAATTGATTTTGTGAAGTTTTTTTACGGAAAACGGATTCCGTCGAAAATGGATGAATAAAATAAATGCAAAAGAAATGGATATTGTGAAGTTTTTTGACGGAAAACGAGTTCCGTCGAAAATGGATGAATAAAATAAATGCAAAATAAATTGATTTTGTGAAGTTTTTCGACGGAAAATGAATTCCGTCGAAAACTGATGAATAAACTAAATGCAAAAGAAATTGATTTTGTGAAGTTTTTCGATGGAAAATGGATTCCGTCGAAAACTGACGAATAAAATAAATGCAAAAGAAATTAATTTTGAGAAGTTTTTCTTTGGAAAATGGATTCCGTCAAAAACAGATGAATAAAATAAATGAAAAAGAAATTGATTTTGTGAAGTTTTTCGACGGAAAATGAATTCCGTCGAAAACGGATGAATAAAATAAATGCCAAAGAAATTGATTTTGTGAAGTTTTTTGACGGAAAACGAGTTCCGTCGAAAATGGATGAATAAAATAAATGCAGAATAAATTGATTTTGTGAAGTTTTTCGACGGAAAATGGATTCCGTCGAAAACTGATGAATAAACTAAATGCAAAAGAAATTGATTTTGTGAAGTTTTTCGATGGAAAATGGATTCCGTTGAAAACTGACTAATAAAATAAATGCAAAAGAAATTGATTTTGTGAAGTTTTTTGATGGAAAACGGATTCCGTCGAAAATGGATGAATAAAAATAAATGCAAAAAAATTGATATTGTGAAGTTTTTTGACGGAAAACGTAATCCGTCGAAAATGGATGAATAAAATAAATGCAAAAGAAATGGATTTGGTGAAGTTTTTCGACGAAAATGGATTTTGTCGCAGATTTTTGACGGAAAATGAATTCCGTCTAAAATGGATGAATAAAATAAAATGCAAAAGAAATTCTTTTTGTGAAGTTTTTCGACGGAAAAAGAATTTCGTCGAAAACTGGTGAATAAAATAAATGCAAAAGAAATAGATTTTGTGAAGTTTTTCGACGGAAAATGGATTCCGTCGAAAACTGATGAATAAAATAAATGCAAATGAAATTGATTTTGTGAAGTTTTTCGATGGAAAACGGATTCCGTCGAAATTGGATGAATAAAAATATATGCAAAAAAATTGATATTGTGAAGTTTTTTGACGGAAAACGTAATCCGTCGAAAATGGATGAATAAAATAAATGCAAAAGAAATGGATTTTGTGAAGTTTTTCGACGAAAATGGATTTCGTCGCAGATTTTTGACGGAAAATGAATTCCGTCTAAAACGGATGAATAAAATAAATTGCAAAAGAAATTGATTTTGTGAAGTTTTTCGATGGAAAATGGATTCCGTCGAAAACTGATGTATAAAATAAATGCAAAAGAAATTGATTTTGTGAAGTTTTTTGGCGGAAAACGGATTCCGTCGAAAATGGATGAATAAAATAAATGCAAAATAAATTGATATTGTGAAGTTTTTTGACGAAAAACGGATTCCGTAAAAAATGGATGAATAAAATAAATGCAAAAGAAATTGATTTTGTGAAGTTTTTTTCGACAGAAAATGGATTCCATCGAAAATTGATGAATAAACTAAATGCAAAAGAAATTGATTTTGTGAAGTTTTTCGATGGAAAATGGATTCCGTGGAAAATTGACGAATAAAATAAATGCAAAAGAAATTGATTTTGTGAAGTTTTTCGATGGAAAATGGATTCCGTCGAAAACTGATGAATAAAATAAATGCAAAAGAAATTGATTTTGTGAAGTTTTTTGAGGGAAAACGTATTCCGTCGAAAATGGATGAATAAAAATAAATGCAAAAAAATTGATATTGTGAAGTTTTTTGACGGAAAACGTAATCCGTCGAAAATGGATGAATAAAATAAATGCAAAAGAAATGGATTTTGTGAAGTTTTTCGACGAAAATGGATTTCGTCGCAGATTTTTTACGGAAGATGAATTCCGTCTAAAACAGATGAATAAAATAAATTGCAAAAGAAATTGATTTTGTGAAGTTTTTTTACGGAAAACGGATTCCGTCGAAAATGGATGAATAAAATAAATGCAAAAGAAATGGATATTGTGAAGTTTTTTGACGGAAAACGAGTTCCGTCGAAAATGGATGAATAAAATAAATGCAAAATAAATTGATTTTGTGAAGTTTATCGACGGAAAATGGATTCCGTCGAAAACTGATGAATAAACTAAATGCAAAAGAAATTGATTTTGTGAAGTTTTTTGATGGAAAACGGATTCCGTCGAAAATGGATGAATAAAAATAAATGCAAAAAATTGATATTGTGAAGTTTTTTGACGGAAAACGTAATTCGTCGAAAATGGATTAATAAAATAAATGCAAAAGAAATTGATTTTGTGAAGTTTTTCGACGAAAATAATCATTTCGTCGAAGATCTATTTTAACGCAAAACGAATTCCGTATAAAACGGATGAATAAAATAAATTGCAAAATAAATTCATTTTGTGAAGTTTTTCTACTTTAAAAGAATTTCGTCTAAAACTGATGAATAAAATAAATGCAAAAGAAATTGATTTTGTGAAGTTTTTCGACGGAAAATGGATTCCGTCGAAAAACAGATTAATAAAATAAATACAAAAGAAATTGATTTTGTGATGTTTTTCGACGGAAAATGGATTTCGTCGAAGATTTTTTACGGAAAATGAATTCCTTCGAAAATGGATGAATAAAATAAATGCAAAAGAAATTGATTTTGTGAAGTTTTTTGACGGAAAACGAATTTCGTCGAAAATGGATGAATAAAATAAATGCAGAATAAATTGATTTTGTGAAGTTTTTCGACGGAAAATGCATTCTAAAAACTGATGAATAAACTAAATGCAAAAGAAATTGATTTTGTGAAGTTTTTCGAGGGAAAATGGATTCCGTCGAAAACTGATGAATAAACTAAATGCAAAAGAAATTGATTTTGTGAAGTTTTTTGATGGAAAACGGATTCCGTCGAAAATGGATGAATAAAAATAAATGCAAAAAAATTGATATTGTGAAGTTTTTTGACGGAAAATTTAATTCGTCGAAATGGATGAATAAA
>JAVKPL010008059.1:0-32031 GCA_032173675.1 Gastrolobium villosum | reverse complement strand
TGCCTCCACACCACCATTTTTTTTTTGTTTTCTTGCCTGCTCTCTCTCTCTAGGAATAAGTTCTACACCATAAAGCAAAAAGAAAGGAAGAAGCACAGACAGAGGGAAAGGAGAATAGGAACCAAGAAGGAGATGAAAAACTGCATGTAAATCTTTTCTAATTGAAGAACACGTAGCTGGGTTCTTTTATACACAAAAATAAGATGAGTGACTAAGCAACTCAGCAACAAGAGATAAAGACAGCTGGCAACTCAGTAACAGAAAGCTTTAACAAACTGACAGCTGGCTAACAAACTAAAACAACCCAAACAAACTACAACTTAAACCCATAAGCAAAGAGGCTCAAGATACAGAAGCAAAGAAGTGCTAATACACCCCCTCAAACTCACAGTTGGTGATTTAAGGATGCATAATCAACAACTCTGAGTTTGTCACGAGAGAGATGAATCTGGGAGCTCCAAGAGGCTTAGTAAGTGTATCAGCAACTTGATCGACTGCTGGCACATGAAGAACATGCAATTCTTGAGCAATAACCTTCTCCCGCACAAAAAAGATATCGAGCTCCATATGTTTTGTTCGAGAATGCAAGACAGGATTGTGTGATAAGGCCACTGTGCTGAGATTATCACAGTATATCAGACTAGTGCCAACTGAATGTGTAGCTCTTTAAGTAAGGATTTTAACCAAAGAATCTCAGCGGTGGCAAGGGCAAGACTTCTGTATTCTGCCTCAGTGCTAGATCGAGCTACAACCGTTTGCTTCTTTGACCACCAAAGAACAAGATTAGCTCCAAAAAACACAAGCCCCAGAAGTAGAACGCCTATCATCTGGATCAGAGGCCCAATCAGCATCACAATAGGCAGAGATGGAGAAGTGATTGCTAGGATGACTGGGTTGCAGTAGCAGTCCATGTGAAGAAGTGCCCTTTAAGTACCTGAGAATGCGTTTAACAATGATCCAATGTTCCTCCAGGGTTGAGACATGAACTGACACATTTTGTTGACAGCATAGCTTATCTCCGGTCTAGTCAAGGTTGCATACTGCAATGCCCCAACAATAGAGCGAAAATGAAAAGAGTCATGATAATAATTGGATCCATTTCTGGACAACTTGCAACCAGATGGCATGGGATGGAGATTCCTTTGGCTTCTGCCACTGAGCCTTGGTTAAGAGGTCCTTAATGTACTTAGACTGAGACAGAAAAATTGCACCAGAAGCTGATGATCGTTTCACCTCAATACCCAAGAAGTAGTCAAGTTCACCAAGATCTTTGAGAGAAAATAGAGAGTTAAGTTTAGTAATCAGATTCTGAACAAGAGATGCATTACTTCCAGTTATGATAATATCATCTACATAAACTAGCATGAAGACACACTGCCCATTGCTGCGATGAATGAACAAGGAAGGATCACACTTGCTACCAACAAAACCGAGCTGCAACAGTCCTCCTTTTAATTTTTCAAACCAAGCTCTTGGAGCTTGTTTTAGGCCATAGAGAGATTTCTTTAACCTGCAAACAAGAGACTTATCATTAGAAGTAAATCCAGGAGGTTGTTGCATATACACCTCCTCTTCAAGGATGCCATTTAGAAAGGCATTATTGACATCAAGTTGCCTTAAGGACCATCCATAGGACACAGCTATTAAGAATGACCCGAATTGTTATAGGTTTAACCACTGGTGAGAAAGTCTCATTGTAATCAAAACCAGCTTGTTGATGAAAACCCTTGGCAACAAGCCTTGCCTTGTACTTATTTATGCTGCCATCAGGATTTTCTTTCACACGAAAAACCCATTTACATCCTATTGCACTCCGGTTGGGTGGAAGAGACACCAAAGTCCAAGTAGCATTTGCTTGAAGGGCATCATACTCAGCTTGCATTGCAGAGAACCAGTGAGGTGTAGCCAAAGCCTGTTTAATGGAGTTTGGTTCAAGAGATGTAATCATGGCATGAGATTGTGAAGAGATAGATCTGGAGGTGAGATTACAGTGATAGTCCGAGAGATAGGAAGGTGGGTGTGAGGACCGAGTGGAGTGTCTTAAAGGGCCAGTTGTAGGAAGAGAAGGAGCACACATGGAATTGGAGATGAATCTGTAAGGGTAAATGGAGAGGATGGAAGCTGAGATGTGAGAGGAATGGTTCAGAATGGAAACAGGGAGAGATGAGTCATTTGAGTTATCATGTGTGTTAGCAGTGGTACCAGGATGTGAGGTGTTTGAGGCATGTATGCAGTCAGTGTTGCAGTTAGTTATGGACAAATGTGGTGCTGTGACTGATGGACTTGGAGTAACAAGAGGTATGACATTACTAACAGAGGTGCCAAGAGACTCAAAGGTTGAGAGATCAGGTGGAAACCATGAAGAATAAGGAAATCTGTGTTCATTAAATAAAACATCCTTGGAGATGAACAACCTCCCATCAGAGTTGAGACACTTGTAACCTTTGTGATGTGATGAATATCCAAGAAAAACACATTCTTTGGATCTAAAGTCAATTTTATGGTGATTATAGGGTCGAAGGAATGGGAAACATGCACATCCAAAAACCTTGAGAAACTTGTAATCAGGTTGAACTTTTAGCAGCTTGGTAAAAGGAACTTCAAAGTTTAAAGAAGAAGTGGGAAGACAATTGATGAGATATACAGCTTACATGAAAGCATGATCCCAAAATTTTAGTGGTAGGGAAGCATGAGCAAGAAGAGTTAGACCAGTCTCAACAATGTGACGATGCTTTCTCTCAACTACCCCATTTTGATGATGGGTGTGAGGACAAGCAACTCTGTGAATGATTCCTAGTTGCTTAACAAGTTGAGTAAATGGGCGAAACTCACCTCCCCAATCTGTTTGAATGGCTTTGATTGTCATTTGAAATTGATTATAAATGAGAGTATGAAACTGTTTGAAGATTAGAAGTGCTTCTGACTTTTGTTTTAAAAGAAAAATCCAAGTAAATCTGCTATGAGCATCAACAAAAGACATGTAGTATGTGTAACCCATGGTGGATGTTATTGGAGCTGGTCCCCATAGATCACTGTATATGAGATCAAAGGGTTTATTATACTTGGTTACAGACAAGGTGGATGGCAATCTGTGAGCTTTTCCCAAACAACAAGCAGAACAGAAAAATGAATGATCTTTATTAGGAATGGAGATATTACAAGAGTTTAGGACACTTTTGAGTGCCTCATTATGAGGATGTCCTAAACGACAATGCCATAGGTTGTACAAGAAATTTGATGCAACAGGTTTGCTATTTACAGAACCAGTGGTATCATCACACTGACTCGATACAGTAGTTGAACTCAAATGAGAAAACAGATGTGGAGTACAAGTGGAATTACAAACGGAATTAACAGTTGACACAGAGTTGGTATGCTGCTTATTTTGTCTTGTAGAATGAGGAAGTTGAACACCATTGAACTTATACAGTCCATCAGTCCCTAATGCACCTTCAAGGAGAATTTCATGTGATTCCTGTGATTTAACATAACACAAGAATGGGTGAAACTCGAAATACACATTGTTATCCTTTGCAAACTTGCTAACACTGACCAGGTTTTTAGTAATAGAGGGTACAAGAAGCAAATTGTGAAGAAAAAGAGTTGTGTGTGGATTAAAGGGAGACGAAAAATGAGATGAACCAATAGCTTTTATATCCAGACCTTGACCATTGCCAATGAGAATTTGATCAGATCCTGTTAGTTGAGAACTCTGAAGCAAATTGTGAGGTTGAGCTGTTACATGATGTGATGCACCTGAATCTGGATACCAATCCAGTTGAGAAACTTGTGATGGAGTAGGTAAAAGTCCTTGCTGAATGGCTGCATTTTGCTGTGAAGTGGCATTCTGTGGTGGAAGTGCAGTAAGCATAAGTTGTGGAGAATGAGTGCTACCTGGAGGTCTCACATAGTGAAAGGACCTTTGATATGAATTTCTGTTGAAATATTGAGGTGCTTCTGGTTCAGGTTGTGTAGGAGTAAAATGTTCATCAAACCGATGCCAACAATTATGAACATTGTGTCCAAACTTGTAGCATAGTTGGCATTGAAGATTGCTACCACGACCTCCTCTACTTCTACCACGACCTCCTCTATTTCTACCATCAAAGAACCTTCCTCTGCCTCTGTTAGCTAAATATGACTCATTGTTATACTGTTGATCAGGTGCAGTTGAATTTAGAGGATCCATATCAGTCGAATTCTCATTCTGATTTGGAACAGGAGCCTTTTGAGTAAGATTAACTGTCATTGATTCTGATAATAGAGCTTCATTCTGTTTTACTAACATCATCTCATATGCAATAAGTTCAATTCTCAAATCATCTAAAGCATATGGATTTTCTCGTGCCCGAACTGAAGAAACAAACGCATTAAATTCTGGTGGAAGTCCATCCAAGATAATTTCTGTATGCTCATCCACTGGTACAGGATTCTTTATAGCTTTGAGTTCATCACATAAGGTTTTTACATGTCGAAGAAATTCTACCACAGATTTGTTACCTTTCTTAACAGTTCTAATCTCAGATCTAAGTTGACGAAGTTTTGAACGCATCAATCCATGAAAAAGCTTGTGAATCTGTTCCCAGGCTTCATATGCATGATGAACTCCAAGTATTTCATTGAGAATTTCTTCTGAAATTGTTGACAGCAACCATGAGAGGAGCATTTGATCTTGCTTAATCCAGTCAGTATATGCTTGATTAACTGTCTCTTGAGTCCGATCCAGTTCTGACTCATACTGTAGTGGGATTTTGGGATTAACAAGAAAGTGATGCAACTGATGAGACATAATAACAGGCTCAACAATCTGACTCCAAAGAAGAAAATTCTTCTCTGTTAATTTGATGGAAATCTGATGATTAAACAAGACTGTAATCTTGTTTTCTGCCATTGAATCACGAGACGATGTTGCGGAAGACATGGTGTGTGGATCAGGCCCTCAGAAAGAGAGCTCTGATACCATAAAAGAAAGAAAGAAAGAAGCACAGAGAGAGGGAAGGAGAAGAGAACCAAGAGAAGGAGATGAAAAACTGCATGTAATCTTTTCTAATTGAAGAACACGTAGCTGGGTTCTTTTATACACAAAAATAAGAAGAGTGACTAAGCAACTCAGCAACAAGAGATAAAGACAGCTGGCAACTCAGTAACAGAAAGCTTTAACAAACTGACAGCTGGCTAACAAACTAAAACAACCCAAACAAACTACAACTTAAACCCATAAGCAAGAGGCTCAAGATACAGAAGCAAAGAAGTGCTAATACAGTCTGCCCCGCCCCGCCTTTGAAAGTGGGCTGAAAAACTCAGTCCGCCCCGCCCCGTTTGGCGGGTTGGGCGGGTTGGCCCGCCAGCCCGAGCCTATTTTACACTGATCCGCCTATGCCCGCCTTCAACCCACCAAAAAATGAGTCTACCCCGCTTTTGAAATGGGTTGAAAAACTTAGCCCACCCCGACTTATTTGGCGGGTTGGGCCCACCGTTCTGAACCCGTTTTGCGAGCTCTAGTGATAGCATTCCAATGAATAGTTACAAATATTGTGGCAAAAAGGTCGTTATTCCGAAATTACAGTCATAAACGAATTAGTCCTTCCTGCGTTTACATTTTGCAAACTAGTTGTTACCCAAAATTAGACAATTCAATATACCAATTTCATATTGTTCAAAGATTGATATTTGATAACGGGTAAAACTGAATAACATCAACTAAGTTAGATTTCTTTTGGTGATCCTTCATAAATGACTTATAAATTCAAAAAACATGTCTGCACAAAAACAAAAAGTGATATTCTAAGCAAGGGTGGTCAAGACCCAATTTGCCCCAAAACTAATTAGAATGGATCCATGTTATTAAAAATAAATTTATTTTATTTTAGGGTTTGGTACAAACCATGTTTTTTTTTTTTTGATAAATGGTACAAACCATGCTTTGGATTGACCCAATTCAGCTCAATTTACATAAAATTCAAAAGCTTATAATTCATTTACATGATATTTTGTTACGGAACGTAATCATATTTTTTATATTGATATAGTTGTTTTAAAAATATAAATTCTAAAGCATCTCTTTTAACTTGCTCCTTATAAATCATGTATAGTGTTTTAAATTTTGTACATTTATTTAAATCTCATCTCATTTCCATCCGGATTTGGTCATTATTTGGTATTTGTTTATGTTAAACTTAGCTAAGAGCTCGTTTGACCCATTTTTTTAAGTTAAGAGTTACTTTTAACATAAAATTAAAAAAATTTAAATTTAAATTAAAAGTTATTTGGTGATTATATAAAATTATTCAGGAATTTTAAAAGAGTTATATGAATTGATTTGTTATTAGGATAAATTATTAAGATAAAGGATAAAATTTGTAAATACAAGTTTAAAATAAAGGTAAAATTGAAAAATAAATATAAGAACTCTAAAGAACTAACATACATCTTAAAAACAATTATCATGGGAGCTTTTAATTTTTTTTTATTCATTAAAAAAATTTATAATTAGAACTTGGGGAAGGTTATATATACTTACTATTATTTTAGTCTTATCACTCTTACTACCTATTTGATTACCGTTGAATTAGCTTGAAATCAACGACAATTAATTTCTTCTCTTTTTAACCATTGATTTCAAGTTAATATAATGATATCTATATAGATAACAAAAGTGGTAAGCGTAAGTATAATAATCCCATAAGAACTTTAAAAAAAAAAATATTTGACACCCTTATAAGAAAAAGAGAAATTAATAAGACATGTCAAACATCTACTCAATGAGGCATGAGCAGTTGAGCACCCCTGTTTTAATTTTAAATCCAAATCATTTGATTCAATATAAGTAATTTCAAGATTTTATTTTTTTGAAGATACTAATGGTAACAATTAAAATAATTCAATGATAAGTTAATAATAAGGGATTTTTTTATAATAATAATAATAATAAGGGATTTGGACAGTTTAAAAAGTGATTATATGTTCAAACATTTATGATGTTATGTTTAAAGAAGAAAGGAAAATAAAAGAAAAGAAACTCTGGATACCAAAAGAAAAAAGAAAAAGAAAAAGAAAAGAAACTCTAGAATTGATCAACTGATGCTAAACGAATAAAAGAATTACATCACTTATATTGACATAGAATCGAAATTGCAGGTCAATGGATTAATGATTTAACCTGTGGGTGATTGTTTCAATCAGTTAATCTAAATTTATATTAAATTATATAATAAATGTGAAAAATATTTGTTTTTTTAATTGACATAACCGTGTCATTTCACTTTCACAAAGAGACGAGACCCAGCTTACCAACAGAAAAAAAAAAAAGAGGTGAGACCCACATCTTTACTTTTTGGTTCACTCTCTCTTTCCCATGATCTATCTCATTCTCTCATTTTAAATAATACAATTTTACATCTTTAAAATTTTTTTAGGTTGGTGAACAGTTTAACATACTAGACGGGGCAAGACTACTTAACTCAGTTTTCGATTATGAAAAGGGATAAAATATACAAAGAAAAAACTAACAAGGGGAAGAATATACACATACTTAAAATAAAAACTTTAAGAAGACATGGTAGTACCTTAAGAAAGGAGAAGGATTTTCCTTTCGGAAATCTCCGAAAGATGTCTAAAAGAACCGAGAGAATAAGAGCAAGCTTATGTTTTCAGAAAATAGAATACTTTTATTACAAGCACATAACGATTACAACAGAGACATCCCAGATGTTTCTAACTTAGAGTATTCTCACACTTCGCTCCCTTATGTTTTCACTTAAACAATGTACCTATTTATAGACTTAGAAATGAAACACGAAATACAACAGGTAATCCTTTCTTTTCTGAGTCGGGTACTCATTGGACCCCATCGTCACTTCAGATAAAAGTAGGATTCCTGACAAAATTACAACTTTTTTTTTTAAAAAAAAAAAACCCTACCGACACTTATATTTACAAAATACCTTGCCGACATTTTTTATTCAGCATTTTGTGGACGTGAGTTTGCCAACATTATCTCTTCTTCTGACAACTTTACACAAAGTCTAATAGCTAGAGCATAGTCCTGATAGCTGCTAGTGTAGAGTCTTCATTGCTATAGTGTAGAGTCTTGATGGCTATAATGTAGAGTCTGACTTTTAGACTGTCTTCAATGTTCTGTCTTCCAATAGTATCCATTGGATCTCCAGATATTGGTGAAGATATGTCTTCTTCTTCTTTATATTTTTCAGGTTCTACTAGCTGTCTGATCTCTTTTTGTGCATTTAGTATTTCTTCTATTATTTTTTTAATATTTCTAAAGTATTTTCTTCTTGGCTTTTTGGCAAAGCCATAGCCTTTAACGGATTTGTTTTTTCATCACCAAGCACCGTTTGAGCTTGTGAAGGCATAGAACCTGCTTCTATGCTAGCTTATTGATTGCTCAGAAGGGAGCAATTACCTATCTCACCCGTTTTTGTGGACGGGGAACCATAAGATTTTTGCTGAAGTTTATCTACTTCTTGTTGTAATATAAATATCTGTTTAAGAAGTCTCTCCCTCTCTTCATTAAGATATTCTCTCTCCTCATTAAGACTTCTAATTGTTCTGGATAGGATTTCACAATGATCACAAAATATAACTTTTGTCTGGCTACTGGAAGCTTTTAGATATGGTAATGGTTCAGAAAAATTTCTGAGAGAATGATGTATATGAAAATGAGGACCTAAAAAAGATCTTGCAGCAGAAAATGCTTCATCTATTGTATGGAAACCTTTATATTTTGGATTTATAAAATTTCTGGTGGATTCTATAACATCTATCTAGACCTGTCAAAAAGGGCCAAAGCCCAAGGGCCAGCCCTCAACCCTTATTTTTCAGCCCCACTTTTTTTGAGCCCATATTTAGTAGGGTTATTTTTTACCCTAACCCCCATAACCCTCATCTTTATGGGGTTAACCCACTAACCCTTTGGGCCAGCCCAATTTAATTAATCTCATTTCCTCTGAACCCTAAATATCTAATTTCCTTTTCTAGTCTCCGTTTTCTTCTTCGATTGATCTCTTCTGGTCACGGTTTTCTTCTTCCATTGATCTCTTCTGGTCACGGTTTTCTTCTTCCATTGATCTCTATCGCTGGGTTTGAACTCGATTTAGGTTTGTCTTTCATTCTTAATTTCGTTTTCAAAGAATCTTTTTGGTTATGTCTGAAGATCGATCTGGGGATTTTTTTGTTCATTTGCGATTTGATTTTGTTGATTCCGTTGAGATCTGATAGCATGAGTTCTCTCTAAGATGTGCGTTCTCTCTCTGTCTCTCTTTTGTGAACAATTACTCTGTGCGAATTTGATTGCATTTATTCTACTAAGGTAGAATCTATGGGAATTTTTTTTTCCGATTGGTGAAAGGGAAAAGGGTCACCCTCTGTGATTTGATTAACAGAGGGTGTGTGTGTGTGTCTTATATGGTTTTTATTGCCTTAATCTGAAACCATGGTTTTGTATTGTTTTTATTATATGGAAATGTGTGGTTAATCCTGAGAATAAATTCCTGGTTTAATATCATGGGATGAAGCCCTGAACTCAGTGTTTCACATCATCCATGTTCATTACTTTATGCTTGGCCAACTCGTAAGAAAATGGGTCTTCCTAGAGCCCCGATAGAAGGATGTGAATTTGTACCTTGGTAACTAGTCTTTTGACAATAATGACCTCCTTATCGAATTTTCCAAAATATGAGCATAGAGATTCGCATGGTTGATATCTTATTTTCTCAAGAGCATGAATCTACTTCGAGGCTGGCCAACTTGCCGCAAACTGATTTTGAAGTTTGGTGGTTAAATCATCCTATGTTGCAATTGAATCAGTGGGAAGGTTGGTGTACCAGTTTAACACCCGACCCCCAAGCAAGGTAGGGAAAGTCCTGCACATGAGGAAGTCAATTCTTCTATGTAGCATCATGGCAACTTCAAACCTTCTTGACCCATTCTAAAGGGTCTGAATCTTTTAAAGGTGGGAATTTTGGTGGGGCCTTTAAACTTGAGCGGTATGGGGCGTCAAAAGTAATACATCTATCAGAGGTTTATCCTGCTTGAAGGGGGAAATGGTAGTGCCAAGATTTTGCTAGGCTTGGTAAGGAATTTATTGTTGCTGGAAGTAATGGGCTTGATAAGGAATTTGCCCGACGTCTTGTTGTTGGAGCTGCTGGTTGTGCACATAGTGTGAGGAGGCATGTTGAATGAATTGTTGTTGGAGCTGCTAAACAGGTCCATTCCTTGATTTTCTGTTTACGGGGAATGAATTGAGTGTAATTAATATCTCAATGTTTTTCTCTACATTATGAAATCTAAGACACGATAAATGGATTAATAGTTGTGTATTTGTTTGTTTTCCTTCCTTTTGTTATGTGTTATACAACCAGGTCTCCCTTCGATTCATATTAAGTCATTCAGATACAGTTAAAGTAGCGAATTAGTTCTTGGAAAATTTAATTCTTGTTAGGAACAATATTCTACTTTCATTTTATTACTAGCACAATTCAGTACTCATGCTGAAGCTGAAATGACCACATTTATATAACTTAGATTATCTATTTCTCATAATTCAGGTGCAATTTATATCATTTACTTTAATTTATATCATAATTCAGGTGCAATTAATACACATTTATTATGATGTGTATTAACATGGCAAAAGCTTTTTGTTGGAATATGATAAGAAACAGGAAGTGAAAAGATTGGTTTCATATTCAAAAAGTGTCAGGATACGTAGAGATGATGCATCCGGTTGAAACTTGAAATGCACAGAGAGGAAGGACACTGCATAATAGAGGCAAACTTTTGAATGCATCCAGTAGACAGATTTTGGTAAACTGCACAATTCAATCAAACACTTTGACTCAAAATCTGGCTTATTTATTTCTTCCTTTATATCACTCAGATACAAACCCATTTGCACCATCTCCATCATCATCATCTCTTCCACCCAATCATGAAACTGAGAATTGGGGAACTCATATTATGGGGGCACCTGCTGTACCAAGTAGTCACCCAGACAACAAAAAAGCAGCTTTAAGAAGTGGTGGTGGTGGTAGTGATCAAGAACAATAAGGTATATCTTTTAAGCATAAAACTGCATAAAACTGCAAAAAAGCAGCTCGAATATTGTATCATAAAACTGCATTAAGCATGCTCATATAGTAGTTGATCTTATGTATATCTTTTTAAAGTTGGATATTGTTTTACACAGTTTTCATAAAAATAAAGTAACTCATAAAAAAATGTTGAATTGATTCATCATTTTAGATTTTAGTATACTCATCTCTGGTTTGAAACAATAAGGAAGATTTAACCAAATGTCGATAAATGGTATTCAGAACTTTGTGCTCTCCTGCAATTATTGACTTGGCTTGGACTTAAACTGGGTACATACGTGCAGTGGAAACGTGGAGCGAATATTGCCTTGGCTCAGGTATGGATCAATTTCAACATGACAGTCATGTTACTATTCTTTCTTGACCCATTTGGGGTCAAGGCAACCAACTGACCCATTTTTATCTTATGTTCACCAAAACTCAGAATAAGCGGAATGGATTTGAATTCGATTGAGATGAATGATCCTAACCGTTTCAGTTCTTTTCTATATGATTGACTCCAAGTGGGAAGTCAATTCTGGTCTAACCAATTTTGTGAATAACTGATCCAATTTTCCTGTACTGATGTTAACGAATCTACTGGCATCTTTATTTGAATAATGTTTTTTTAAGGTTAAAAAAGTTTACTGTTTTATCATACCATCGTCACCGATCAGTGGGGAAGAAGAGCTCTGACATGTAATAATTGATGGCACTCTTGGTCTATTATCCTTTGGTAGTTGTAACCGAAGCACTTATTTATATTTACTAGTTGTTGAAACGTTGAGAGATGGATCTTTGGATCTTTTATTTTGGGATCTTGCCTTGTTATTAAATAGTGATAGTATAACGTATTTGGAGGTGCTTTAATTTTTTAATTGCATTTATTTATTTAAACACAGGATGGCTCCATGAAAGTGTTATAACTAAAGAATGTAATTTTCTTTAACAACTTGAAATATTCAATTGTTCTCAGAAAATTCTGATTTGACTATTAGGTAGGATGTTTTGTGTAACTACTGTGGTACTAGGTTGCTTCCTTATGTGCTTTTCTAATGAGAAATTTAAATGTGTAACAGTACCCCTTACTGTAACAAAACATCGCTGGTTGAGTTTGTTTGTTTGATAACTACACTAGTATGCTATTGTGAGTATGGATTTGTTTTGATTTTTTTTTTTTAAATTTTAGGAACTAAAAAAATTGTGTTATGGATGATGAAGTTGAATATGAAACTCCACTTGAAGTGTCTGGAAGTTGTAGGATACATAAAAAAGAAACCTCTGATGTTTGGAAGTATTTTACAAAAATTGGTACAAACAAGGATGGTTTTGAAAAGGCTGCGTGTGATTATTGTGCTGCTGAATATGTAGTTGGTAGGAATCCTAGGACCCAAAGTAGCTATGGAACTTCACATTTGGGTCGTCATATTCTTAGTTGTAAGATTATTGCAAACTCTGAATCAAATGAGCAACATGGAAAGTCTAGAACAACAAAGATTAATCAAGAGGTCCATCGAGAAAAGCTTGCACGAGCCATAGTTTATCATGATCTACCTTATAGTTTTGTTGAGTATGAGATGATTAGGGATTGGATAAGTTATATTAGTCCTGATGTTATGATGAATTCTAGGAATACCGCTGTGTCGGATGTTCAAAAAATGTATGTCAAAGAGAAGGAAAAACTTAAGCAAATCATGTCAAGTATTCCTAATAGAGTGTGTCTAACTTCAGATGTCTGGACAACAACTAACAGTGAGGGTTACATTTGTTTAACCGCTCACTTTGTTGATGAGAATTGGAGATTAATTAGTAAGATTCTAAACTTTTGTCGAATGAAGCCTCCACATACTGGGGTTGAGTTGGAAACTACTTTGTTTGATTGCTTGAAGCAATGGGGTATTGAGAAGAAGGTATTTTCTATTACATTGGATAATGCTGCTAATAATGATAACATGCAGCTTATATTAATAAATCACCTTCGTTTGCAAAACAGTTTGTTGTGTGATGGTGAGTTTTTCCATATACGTTGCTCTGCACATATACTTAATTTAATTGTTCAAGAAGGTTTGAAAGTGGCTAGTGAAGCACTCTATAAAATTAGAGAAAGTGTTAAGTATGTGAAAGCATCAGATGGGAGGATGACTAAGTTTCAAGATTGTGTGGAACAAGCTGGCATAGATACAAACATTGGTTTGAGAATAGATGTTTCAACCAGGTGGAATTCTACATATTTGATGTTAGAAAGTGCGCTTAAGTATGAAAAAGCATTTGACATTCTCCAATTGTTAGATAGGAATTATAAATGTTGTTTGACACAAGAGGAATGGAGAAGAGGGGAGAGAATATGTGAATTTTTGGAACCTTTTTATGAGACTACGAACATGATTTCAGGTTCATCTTATCCGACCTCTAACTTGTATTTTATGCAAGTTTGGAAGATTGAGTGCATATTGAATGAAAACTTGTGTAGTGATGATGATGTTATATGGGATATGTCAAGGAGAATGAAAGAGAAATTTGACAAATATTGGAAGGAGTACAGTGTAGTCTTAGCTTTTGGAGCTATTCTTGACCCACGCTTGAAGTTTGTTTTCTTGGAATTTTGTTATAAAAAACTGGATCCTTTAACCTCTCCTGATAAGGTTAGAAATGTGAGAGAAAAGATTGAGAAGCTTTATGAAGAATATGTAAGCAATCTCCAAGGATCAAGTTCTTCTCATTCTCTTTCATCCAATAAATCCAGCATCTTGCACAATTCAAGTGGAGAAGGGGGTAGGCCCAAAAAATCAAAATTATACATCAGGGTATGTTCTTTTATGCCAATATAGTATTTTCTTCATTATTGTTTTATTTAGATAATTGATATATTATATTTTGCAGGAGTTTGAAAAGTTTGAGAACGAGAGCATGCATGTTGCTGGTAAGAGTGAATTAAATCTTTATTTGGATGAACCAAAAGTTAAATTTGGTCACAGGGAAGATTTTGATGTGCTTAACTTTTGGAAGCTTAATGAAAGTAGATTTCCCATACTTAGTATTATGGCACGAGATGTGCTAAGTATCCCGATTACTACAGTGGCATCAGAATCTGCTTTTAGTATTGGTGGACGTGTTCTTACCAAATATAGAAGTTCTACTCTTCCTGAAAATATTCAGATGTTGATTTGCACTAGGAATTGGTTGCATGGTTTTACTCTCAATCCTGATGGTAATACTTTGTGTTAATTTTCATAATCTTTTATCCGAAAATGTTGGAATTGATTATCTAATTGAGTAATTGTATTTCAATTGATTGTGAGTTTTAGATGAAGATGATTGTAAAATTACTCATCATGAAGCACTAACAGCAGAATCCCAAGGACCATCAAGAATTTCAAATTGAAGACTAGAGAGGTACATTTGGTTACTGCCTGACATATAAAAACTGGTCCAATTTCTGAAACCTTAATCTATAATCATGGATAGTCTTTTTGTTTAAGATTTAATTCAGAATTTTAGGGTGAGGACACTGTTCTGCACCTTTAAATAAATTCATCTTAAGTACTTTTTTGTAACCATTGTTCATAATAGGTCTGTCTTTACATGTTGAAAACTCAGCATATGATGACCTTTGGTCTATTAACGGATTCCGGTTTATAATATCTTGAAATTTGTTGCAGTGAATTTTTCAATGATATATCAAATTTTCTACGACAGGTCACAAGAAACTGAAGAATGCATATTGAGATCAGCAACTGCAATTACAATGGGGCTATTTGGTGCATGTTGTGGAGCTTCAAATGGGTGCTCCATGGCCCCTATCACCCCTCGAAGTAACAGCCACATTAGGCTCACAAATTTGAACTCATAGATTGGTTTTATGCTCTTTTTTTGTAATGCGCATATGCATTGGTGCATTTCTGCCAGTTGTATCAAGGTTTATCCGTCCATACTCTATTTTTGTAAATGACAACCAGTTGATATAGACACACATTGCAGAACTTTACTTTTAAAGTGTTGTTAAAATATATTTGATTTTTGGCCCGCGGGCTGGCCCTAACCCGTGGGGCTATATGATTTTTTGGCCCATGCGGGCTGTTTGATATACGGGCTTTTTGGCCCCGGCCCGTGCGGGCTAGGGCCTAATGGGCCGGGCTGGCCCGTTTTGACGGCTCTACATCTATCCATGAATTAAAGACTCCAGGATTATTACCTTCAAACACAACGTAAAATCGAAACCTTTCTTGACTTAAATTAAAGGTATATCCTAAGGCATTCATAGCTGCTATAAAATGTTTTCTATCTTTAGGTTCTTTATTAAACGAAACCCATAAGTTATCTAAAATACATTTTTGTTCTGAAGTGAAAGTTTGTCCTGCTAATGGTCTAAAAGATATATTAGAACTAGGATATATCTGAAGATTAACATTACCAAAATTTAAACTATTTATAGTTCTCTGTTCTACTGGTCTTTGATAAAGATTCTGTTCTAGCTGCTGCTGTTCTTGATTATGCATAATTGCTCTAGGTATGTCTCCTGGTTTCATCTGAAAATTATAATCAAAAATTAGTTATAGTTCTAGATAAATAATCAGCTATATAATCATCTTCTCCTTTAATATGTTCAATATTAATTTTGTAACCATGATTAATAAATTTATCTTTTAATATTAACCATCTTCGTCTTCCAAGTTTATTTTCATTTAATTTATTATAAAATTTTACAATTGCTTCACAATCAGTTCGTAAAGTAAATTCTCTATTTACAATAAAAATTTCAAATGCATCTAAACCTTTAATTACTGCTTCTATTTCATAGTCTATAGCACTAAGATTTTTTACTTTATGTTTACCAGTAGCATACCTGCATATTTGTTCTGTTTCTTTTTCTGAATATTTATTAGGCTTTTTTCTCAACTCAGCTCCCCATCCTAACTCTGATCCATCTGTTACTACTATTCTATAATCTGTATCAAGTGGTAATGTTAAAGGAGGTAAATCTTTTACTAATTCTTTTATTTGTCTAACCAATTTTTTATCTTCATTATTAAAATATCTTTGTCCTTTTATTGATGCTTTACTATATAATGGCCCTAAATATTTTCCAAAATCTTTTATAAAATTTCTAGCATAATTACACAATCCTAAAAATCTTTGTAGTGTTTTTAAATCTTTTAAATCTTCAGGAAATTCTATAATTTTCTGGGAAATATGAGGTTGTAGTTTCATAGTACCTTCTCCTAATTATAATCCTAAATATTTAATATAAGTTTTTCCTAATTCCATTTTCTTTTTACTAATTATAATTCCATGTTTAACAAACTCACAGAATATTACATGTAAGTGTCCTATATGTTCTTTTATATTTTTACTATATACTAGAATATCATCTATATATACTATACAGAATTGTTTATGTTTTAGAAAAATTTCATCCATTCTTCTTTGATATATTCTTGGTGCATTTTTAAGCCCAAAAGGCATTACTAACCATTCAAAATGTCCTTAGGGTGTTGTGAAAGTCGTCCATTCTATACTTTCTTCTTTTAATTTAAAATGATGGAAACCGCTTTTACAATCGAATTTACTGAATATTTTACAATCTTGTATATGAGAAATTAAAGTATCTTTGTCTGGAATATTATATGCATCTTCTATAGTGTTATCATTTAGTCGTTTATAATTAATGACCATTCTGCTTTTTCCTCGAACTATTTCACTATGTTTCTTTACTATAAATGTTGCTGATCTGTGTCTACTATCTGATTTCCTAATTAATCCTAATTTACTCAATTCTTCTATATGAAGATTAAAATCTTTTTCATCTATCATAGTATGTTTAATACTTTTAGTAGATATTCTTATATCTGGATTTTTCAATTTTATTTCACATATAGGTTTATCTATATCCCAATATTTTAAGAGGTTATCTCCAAATATTTCTAATTTACTAATAACATCTTGTATATCACTAAGCAGCATCAAATTCTGTGCAAATATAGCTTTGGAGTTTCGCCCGCAGACCAACCAATTGATATTCCCTCGCGAGTGGATCCTCTCATGTGAAAAAATAGTCATGTGATTATGTTATTTGATCACAACTACATGATAAGATAAGAAAGAGAAAAATAAATAATTTTTAAATGAATGGTTGTGATCAAATAATATGACCACATAATCAATTTTTCATATGAGATGATCCACTCTCTATTCACTCCACGAAAAATAAACAAATTACTTTTACCCAACTTAATAGTAATATTGCACACAAGCTAAGAATTAATCGTGGCATACCGCCCCAAAATATTATAATATACTATATCCATCTCAGATCTTCCTAGTAAAATGGGCTACCTTTCTTTTAAAATAAACAGATAAGAAATAATGTAAATAAAAAAAGAGTTTTATAAAAACCGAAAAAATGACTCTCTTATGTTATAGAGATTTATTTTACGTGCCGTATTTTTTTTTCTTTAAAAAAATGAGCCCACAAAATATTGAGTATGTAAGAAATTTTTTGTGCTAATGTTAAATGATGAATGGAAACCCAATTAAAACAACTCATGGATTCACTTTACCAAAAAAGAGGAAAATTGCATTATTTTTTGGGGTCATGAACTTATAATAACAACCAAGCGGCAACCAATAAATAAATAAAATAATAATAATAAAATAAAGGGCAGTTGTTAAATTGCTTTTTAAAAATAATCTTTAAATGTTTTAGGAGAAGAAAAATCTTACTTTAACAGCATTTGTAAGATTTCATTTATTTTATTTTGAGAGAGGAGACGCACAGCCTAATGATCTGGAACCCAAACCGCTTGGATCAATATCAAAGTTTTTTAAAAAATAAAATAAAAAAATTGAGACCCCAAATTTGATTTATAATTATAAGTTCAGCTTAAAACCAGGTTTAAAAGTAGTGTTATTAAACCTGGATCGACCCGGCCGGGTCGACCATTGAACCGGTAAATCGGTCATATAACCGGTCCAGCCATGCATTAGAACCGGTGTGACCCGGTCCGACCCGGCCGATTTTCATGAAAACCGATGACCCGGCCTGGTCACAAAAACGAATTCCAAAATTTAAAAAAAAAGAAATCATAATAGAAATATTTGAATTTTTTTTTTACTTATTAACTTACATAAATTATGTAATGTATTTATATGAAGATTTTAAAAATTTAATATGCACCGATCCTTTTTCCATAAATGAAAAATTTTCTTCCATTTTCATTTTTCTCCAATGATTTTTTCTCCTTCCATCTTTTTTTTTTTTTCTATTTTGGAAAAGGACCATCATGTTCCATGCCACAAAATACCTTCTCTACAAGAATCACTTTCCTAAAATTCAAACCTTCATTTTTTTCCCGCTAGATCGAGGAGCTTACTATCTCGATTAATCTTCCCTTGTATCAAAATCAAGCCACATCACAAAGATGCTTCGGCATTAACAATAAAAAAAAAGTTTTCCTTTGTGGTCATAATAGTCAATAAAGATGTTAAAAGTCCCTATAATTGATAAGGACCTGCCCGTGGGAGCAAAGTTTGCAAAAGATACCATTGTACCAGGTCCCACGTTAACGATTATAATGTGTTTATCCAGCCTGGTTGGTATCAACTATAACCCTCATCATATGACACAAAGCATGTTTCAGTTCAAGTTTTTCAATTTTTAGCAGTTGTGCCGAATCGAACAAATAGTCAATTACCAAATCATAAGTCAAAACAAAGTATTTAAGTAACATCACATCATGATTAAACCCTAAATAAAATTTAAAAACATTAAATCACCTTACCCTGCATTATATGGCTATTTCATCATTTTGTCCCTCATTAATTATTTAATAACCATTTTACTCCTGATTGTAAATTATTTACCAATCTGCCCCTCTTTAATCGATTAAATTGAATATTTAATCAATTAAATAGTCAAATGAAGATTTAATCGATTAAATCTTCAACTTAATTGATTAAATTTTCCTCTATATCATAAGAAATAGGGAGATTTAATCAACTAAATAGAGAAATTTAATTGACTAAATCTTCAAGTCAATGATTTTTGTCTATTTTGACCATTTAATCCATTAAATTTTTGGCTTAATCCACTAAAGAGGGACAGATTGATAGATAGTTCTGAGTGAGAGACAAAATAATTATTAAATAATTAATGAGGGGTAAAATGGTGAAAATGTCTGCATTAGACCTGCTCCTCTCAATTTTCGTTTAAGAGCATGGGGCCTAACAACATTGCGACAACAGCATGTGCATAATAGAATAGGGGTATGCACATGCATTTGCCTTGAAACCAGCTTGCTTCCAAGACACACAGAAGAGACAAAATGTATTTTTTCAAAATCAAAAGGCATCTCCTACATTTTAATATTGTCTTGGTAAATTCTCCTCCCTTGTTATTTTTTTTTTCATTATTTAACCACAGACCATAACTTGATCACGCGCATTCACATTATCATTAGTTTATTACAAGATCTAACTTAACAATTCTATCTGTAATCTATCATCAATCAAATGCTCACCGAAATCAACACAAGCACCACCTTCTAATATCCTTAAAAAAAAAAAAAAAACATAACAGAAAAATGAGAGCTTTTATTAAATTTTACAATATAACACTCGAAAATGAGACTCTACTCATCTATTCCGATAACAATACAAAAGGCCAATGCCCCCATTACTAAAACTCACATAATAATAAAACCATGTATGTATAATTGATCTTAAAAACATAAAATTCATGCAGAGACAAGAGGGTATAATTATAAATATTACTTATATCAGATTATGACAAGAAGAGAAAAGAATGAAAATTTTTATAACCCCAAAAACAAAAAAAAAATCACAAATTTCTCAAAACCCCATCAATTAATCTGATCACACCTTCGTCTGATCTCTCCTTTTCTCCCAGTCTGCACACCCAAAAGACTAAGCTTCCGCATTGCCTGAGAGAACACCATAAAGAACCTGTTCTGATCCGCAGCGAAATTTTCCACAAAGGGTTTCGTTGTGGGGTCACTAAACAACCCATGATCCGATTTCAAAACCCCCAAACCCTTTGGAAGGTTCTGGAAGTAAACATTATCGAACTTGTTGGGTGTCATGATATCATTGAAAACAGATAAAGTTGGGTTCTTTTTGTAATCAGCACAAGCCTTTCGCAACCCTTCAACGAAACGAGGGTTGTATTGAGAAGAAGAAGAAGAAGAGGAAGTGTTGTTGTTGTTGTTGTAAATGTCGGAGGTGAATTCAGTGCAATGAGAGAACCCAACGGTGTGTGCGCCGCTGAGAGCCACCATTTCCTCGACGGAGAAGCCACGTTTGGTGAAGATCTCGACGATCTGAGACATGGGCATCGAGGGTTTAGGGAGGTGGCCGTCGACGGAGGAGGAAAGGGAAACGCGGCCGTCGCGGCGGCCGAGGAAGACGGGGTAGTAAGGGCCGCCGAGCATTGTGAGGAGGTCGCGCGTGGCGGCGGAGATGATGTCGGCGCATGAGACGGTGTTGGGACAAGCGAGTTCGAGGGCGGTTTTGGCTCTAACGACGAGGTCGAAGGCGTCGCCGGGGAGTGAGAGGTTGATGTCGGCGTCGCGCTCCGCCTTGTTGAAGGGTGTTGAGGAGAGGAGGATGGAGGCGTCGCAGCCGTTGGGGAGGAGGCAGTCGTGGAGGAAGAGGCGGATGGTGGCGGCGGCGGTTGTTGGGCTCGCGATCTGCTTGTTCGTGACGGTGTCTTGGATAATGGTGCTGAACTGTGGACACGTGTCCTTGTAGTAATCTAAGGTGAGCTTTGCATATGATGTTCTAAAGAAGAAGAAGAATGATAGTGTTGTGAACAAGAACATGTTGTTGAGGATGTTGGACGAGGATGCCATTGTTTTTTGTTTTGGGTTGAAGATCGAAGAAGAGTGTTAGAAGAGAGAGTGAAGAGAAAAAAATGAGAAAATCAGAACAAGGGAAAGTGACTAACACTAACTATTCTTAAGATGGTGGAAGAGAGAGTGATGGACACGCGCCGCTCTCATTAGCATAAATCACGGGATGCGTGATGGAGTGGGGACACACACACCTCTATGGGCTGGCATCATTACTCCAAAATGAATTGGCGACATCTACGGCAATTATTTTTTAGCTGGCGAATGAAATTCTAAATAAAATAAAATATTAGGAAATGATAAATTATGAAGGGTTTTATAATTCTCATTGAACATAAAAACTTAAAATTTTCTACATATTTTTTGATTTCTGTGTCAACGTGGGTCCTACATATAATTTTTTCTAAGATACGGTCCCACATGTTTTTTTGTCTCTACAACATGAGAATTGAATTCTCAAATGAGAAATATAAAACCCAATTATAAAATATTATTAACCGAAATGATTTTGCTCAAACCCAATTGGTGTGGCAACACGACCGGAGTAAATTGGGAGAAAATTTGGATTTGATTTCCACTTAAAAAGTTAAAGTTTGTAAAATTATTTGGAAGATTCACTCCTCTTAAAAAGATAATCAAAGCCGGCCAGTATAAAAAATATATGATTCATGGTTAGGTAAGTTGCGGAGTCTATATTAATTTTTTTTATTTTTTTTTGTATGTTTCCCTTATATAAATATTTATTTTTTATTTAATAGTTGGGGAGTGTAATAAATGTTCCACCAACGTTGTTGTTTTGAGGGAGTAAATATCTTTGCGGTCTTTAACAAAAAAATATACTATTTTTATTTTATTTCCTTACACAAAAAATAAGTCTGGTCGAGTCCCTAACAAATTCAAATTGGATCCAATTAATTAAAATTGTGATCTCTCACAAATTCAAAAAAGACCCATATTAATCTCTCAAAAGGACTAAAATGAGTCCTCTTTGAATTTCATAGGGACCAGTCGACTAATATTTTTTTATAAGAGATTAAAGTGAAAATCGTATTTTTCATTAGTGACCCAAAAAGGTATTTACTCTTCCTTTTAAATAAAATTTTGGATTCAAGTTCTATGGATGAAAGAGAAAAAAAAATGCTAAGAGAACTTAACCCCTTAAATAATTCACTTAACTCAACTCTAATTAGCCAGGAACAAAATAAGCATTTATTGAATTAAGAACACAAAGACATTTGATATTTATTTTTTAAGTAATTAAAAGAATTTAATAAAAGATATTCTTTCTTCTTTCACTAAGAATGTCTTCAGAATCCTATGTAGTAAAACTCAATGAATGCTCTTAGACTATGATTGACCATTTAAAAGAGAATAGAGTGGAGTACTGTGGTTAAAGTGCCTCATCCCACTGGCTAAAAGTTTAGAAAGAAAGCACTTCTTTATTATTTAGAAGTCACAATGATAATTAATAGAATAGTACCTCATCCCACTGGCTAAAGTACTACATTTAAATCTAACTATTATATAGCTAGAGATTTTCACCAATGTAACTGCCATTGATATCCTCGTAATCAAACAAAGAATGAATAATTTCAAAAACGGATCAAGGGGGTGTTCTTCGACTTAAAAGGTGACACAAATACTAAATGATGATAGTTTAGTTGGCGTATTGGAGCTGAGTAGATGAGAGTGAGAGTGAGAGCATGTGTTCGATCCTCCCCAGTACCACCTTTGAGAGGGATTTAAAACCTTAATCCTGGACTCGTTCCGAATCGGACTAGTCACAAAGCGATTGGAATATTTCAAAAAAAAAAAAAAATTGACACAAACCCAGGAATCTTCAAGGCAGACAAAGCTGGTTTGCAAGGCCATCTAAGCGGATGAAGATGACAGCTTTTTGGAGCATCTTTAGCTTCCAATCCATTATGATGTCTTCCGCGTCCTTCACTTTGTATGCCTTTCTTTCTTTTCTTTTTTCCCTCCTATGGTTGGGTTAACGAAGGACTTTCTTTTAGGATATTATGCCCACATTAATTGAACTTTGCAATTATGTGAGTGCTGATGAATTGCTCAAAGAAGGATAGTGTTGGTTGGCAAGAGAAAGACAAGGATAAGATCTTCCAATATTGTAAAGTCTTCCGATTATTAATCGATTAATTTTACTTATCTATTTTGAACTTTAAGAAAATATGAATATTATATATTGTAAGTAAATTTTACTGAAATTGACTCTATTTTGGAATATCAAAGTACAAACAATTAAACAAATATAGGATATTAAGTCATCTTTATACAATACAAATATTACAATAAAATATAATTATGGTCTTGTATAAACCTTTACGACTGAATAAAAATGGCTAATGATACAGAAGGAAACTCAAGAGTTTTAGCATTTAAAGTGCAATAAAGAGATTTATTAGTTGCTAGTAACTCTTTGGAGCATAACTCTTGGAAATTGGGTTTAGATATTATTATTTCTATTTCCTAAGCAACACAATTCTTGGGAGCATGACTCTTGGGAGTTGTGTTTAGTTATTTTTATTTATATTTCCTAAGCAACACAACTCTTGGAGTTATATGTCTCTTTCTATTCTTATGCTTTTAGTTATTCTATAAATATAGGATATTTTGTAATGCAAATGGCAGATTTGATGAATGAAAAAGTGTGTTGCAAGTTCTCAAACTTGTCTTGAATCTTGTTATCTTTATCTAACCTTGGGTTAGTGGTGAGGCAAGTGGGTTCTTTATCAGTTGGGAGGGTGGCTTAGCCTTTAATCTCAATTGTGGTGGACTCTTATCTATCTTGTTTCCTTTTACAAAGTGTCTTTTCCCTTTTCTCATACCCATCACGTATCAACTTGGTATCAAGAGCACCGGTTCACATGGAAGACAAAGGTTCAAGGTACAGAACTCGTGAGCAAAATCAGAATATGAGGCGTGACCAACAACTTGCAAATCTTGAAAATCAGATTGAAGAAATACGTCAAACTCTTGCTAATCTTGTCCAAGGAAATCATCATGGACGTAGGAGACATTCCAGAAGCACTCATAGCCCTTCTAGTCATGATTCTTCTGCTAGTGACTCAAGTGCTTCTTCAAATGAGTCAACACTTCATGATAGAAGAAGGAGAAAATTCCAAGATGACTCTAGAGAAGTGAAAATCGAACCGCCAGAATTTGATGGCAGCTTGAATCCTGATATTTATTTGGAATGGGTTCGTTCTATTGAGCGAATTTTTATAGCTAAAGACTTTGATGATGAGAAGTGCTTCAAAATTGCAAGCATCAAACTCAAAAAGTATGCATCAATATGGTTTGAGAACTTGAAGATGGAGAGGAGCCGAGAAGGCAAGAGAAGGCTCAAATCTTGGGCTAAACTGAAGAGGCTGATGGATAAAAGATTTCTTCCTGCCAGTTACAAACAAGACTTGTATCTCAAAATTGCTTCTCTCAAACAAGAAGATCTTCGTGTTGAAGAGTATATTAGGGAGTATGAGCAACTCATTATGACTAGTGGCCTTCAAGAAGTTCAGGAACAAAAAATTGCTCGTTTTATTGGCGGGTTAAATACTGATATTGTTGAGAAGGTGGAACTACAACCTTTTTGGACTTTTGAAGATATGTGCAAGTTAGCCATTAAAGTGGAGAAACATTCAAAATCAAACAAGGCGACCAACAAGCCATCAAGTTTCTTTAAGAATTATTATTCCAAGGATGACTCCTCTTCATCACAAATTATTAAGGAGAAAGTCGAGGAAGCTCCGAAAGAATTTAAAAAGAAGTTTGATGAAAAGAAATGTTTTAGATGCCAAGGCTATGACCATTTTGAAGCTGATTGTCCTAATAGGCGGGTTATGAAATTTAAAGAAATTGAGCATGAATATGAACAAGGTCCAGTTTGGGATGCTGAACATGATGAAATCCCGGATGAAGAAATTATCTTAGTTTGGGATGCTGAACATGATGAAATCCAGGATGAAGAAATTATCTTAGGAGCAGACCAAGGGGAGCATCTGCTTGTGTTACAAAGAGTCCTTCATGCTACAAAAGCAACTAAAGGGAAAAGCCAAAGAGAAAGTATGAATACTTGTTCTGTTCCAGCTTTACCCATTCCTAAAAAGGATGGTACTATGCGTATGTGTGTTGATAGTAGGGCCATAAACAACATCACTATCAAGTATGGAATGAAGGAAGAAGATAAGTGGAAGACTGCATTTAAGACTAAAGGAGGGTTATATGAATGGAGAGTCATGCCCTTTGGGCTTTCTAATGCTCCAAGCACCTTTATGAGACTTATGAATGAAATTCTTCGTCCTTCCATTGAGAATTTTGTTGTGGTATGTTTTGATGATATCTTTGTTTATTCCAAAAGTAATGAAGACCATGAGGATTTGAGGACAAATCCCAATCAGGAAGGGGATGATGAAACAGAAGGAAACTCAAGAGTTTTAGCATTTAAAGTGCAATAAAGAGATTTATTAGTTGCTAGTAACTCTTTGGAGCATAACTCTTGGAAGTTGGGTTTAGATATTATTATTTCTATTTCCTAAGCAACACAATTCTTGGGAGCATGACTCTTGGGAGTTGTGTTTAGTTATTTTTATTTATATTTCCTAAGCAACACAACTCTTGGAGTTATATGTCTCTTTCTATTCTTATGCTTTTAGTTATTCTTTAAATATAAGATATTTTGTAATCAAATGACAGATTTGATGAATGAAAAAGTGTGTTGCAAGTTCTCAAACTTGTCTTGAATCTTGTTATCTTTATCTAACCTTGGGTTAGTGGTGAGGCAAGTGGGTTCTTTATCAGTTGGGAGGGTGGCTTAGCCTTTAATCTCAATTGTGGTGGACTCTTATCTATCCCGTTTACTTTTACAAAGTGTCTTTTCCCTTTTCTCATACCCATCACGTATCAGCTAATACTTCAGTGTTGCACACACACACAAAATCTACGTTAGACTCTATCCTCCATATCTGAAAATGCATACTTGATGAGATATTTATTGTAATGAATATAACAATTAATTTTTTTTTCCGAAGAAGTATGGTGTTTTCAACCACAACTTAGTACGTAAAAATCCTCCATGGTTTTAATTAAATAATATTAACATCATAATATTTTAAAATAATCTAAAATAACACACGCGCGCACACGCACAGAGATGTTTCTCTCAAACACTCCCTAGAGATTTCTCAAATGCAAAGCATAAGGCTTTTGCTCAAACAATCAAATATTTTCTCTCAAATTTTTCTCTACTCAATCTAACCTTTAACCTCACACACTACAAGCTAATATAGGGGAGGGAGATGAACCACTCAAGGGATGTGACCCTTGAGCCTTGCACCAATGGGGAGTTCCAACAACTTGGAACTTGTGCCAAGCATTAAGGAGGAACAACTTCCAACAATTTTGGATGGAAATCATGGTATTTTTTTAATTTTAATTTATTTCAGAGTTATTATAATCTTTATAATTATAATTGTAAAGAACCAATTTAACCCAAAAGCTTAAGCTAGTGGGTGAGCGCTTTTTAATGGTTTTATATATCTCAACACGCCCCCTCACACGAGAGCCCATTGGGCTTGAAGGATGGACAATGCACATGCCCACCTACCTGTGCGAACAAAGAAATTCCACTTGAAGGAAAGTGGGCGGCGGCGAGGATCGAACCCGGGACACGAGGATCTGATATCATGTAAATTATCAAGACACAAGGATTACAATGAACACCTCTTGTATCTTGATAATTAACAATAATATTTTAATCTTTCAATCCCAAAACGACGTCACTTTAGTAGTAAATGCAAATCAGTAACTGCAGAAATATTATTCTGTTAAATTTATTATTGATGTTGTATAAACTATTTAACTTCTGTCATACGTAATTCAGCATCTTTTAACTCCGTACAAAAGAGAAATGGCTTGTCTTTAAAGAACTAATATATAAGAGATTGTGATGTTGTGATACGATAAAGTTGCATATTCTTATTATAAGAGATTGTGAAAGGCAGCAATTGTTGCATATTGTAGTTTTTTTTATTGGAAAACAAGTTAACCTCATCCTGGTTTATATTGTAATTTTTTTTATGCTTTTGGTGGAGACCATGTGCCCTACATTTGTTTAGGAGCATAAGCAGCAACTTTCTTATGCCATTTGTCCTCTTAAAATAAACTAATTTATATACATACTATGCGGGTGGATTTGGATCTTTTTTTGAGTGAGCCTAAATTGTTTTAGGGAATGTTTGTTAGCATTTAGGTGGATTTGTTCTCCCTTCAAAGTTCAAACATACATCATCATCCCAACTAGTAATTCTTCAGTGGCCAATAAGGGGTTTATGTTCAATCTTGTCTTGTTCTATGTCATATAGTGCACCAAATGTCAACAACTGCAGACAGCTTCATAATTCTTTTTTCTAATGAAATTTGCCTTCTTAGTTTTGTCCATTGTATTATCTCTTATCCAATAAATTAGAAGAACTGTGTCTTGCAAATTTATTTTGCATCATACCTTATTCTTGGAATACTTTTAGACAACATGTTATCTGAAATTACTGAGGAAACAGAGGAAGAGCCCTACTGGTTTATAAACACACAAGATCAGAAGGAAAAGATCAGGAAGATTATGCAGAACCAAAAATCTCTATATTGGTCATCATCATTTTTTTAATCTTCAGCTGCATCCTGTTCATCCTTCTCCTCATTCCATGAATCCAGTAGTTTGATGGAGTTGATGAAAGGAGGAAGTACATCTTTGAGGAGATTATTTGGCATGGAGCATACAAGTTTGGCAACCCATTTTGACGATTATAGTGGCTCTCCTATAATTAAGCCTATATCTTTGTGGGACATTTGGTTACTGCATGACATACAAATTTCTTATTCTTTTTGTGCTGTTTGTAGAAGGGCCGGCTTGGCTCAGCGGTAAGCTTGCTTGCCGTGATGTGTCAGGTCGCGGGTTTGAATCAATCTCTCTGCAAAAAGCAGGGGAAAGACTGCCTACAGTATTCCCTTCCCCAGACACTCACGAAGTGAGTATTTGAACTGGGTCGGCCCTTTTTTTTTTTGTGCTGTTTGTGTTACCGTTGTTTGCTGGCTCTTTTTATGGTGGTTTTCAAACTCTTGACTTTTATAATTAAAAAATGGGTTTTATAAGAGTTATGTTGTAGGAAAAGTGATTCTGTTATGTTATAGAGATTCGTTTTGCGTGCCGGAGTTTTTTTTTTTTTTTGTTGTGGGCCCCACAAAATGTTGTGTGTGTAAGAAAATTTTGTGGTCATGTTAAATGATAGATGATAAACCCTTAAAAAATATGGAATATCTAGGCAGTCATTTGATAAGCTTTTGATGGGAAGGCTGATTGTGGTTTTTAGCCTCTCTTTTCAATGACATGCTTTGTTCTTGTTTTCAAACTTGTTTTACAAGTGTTTTAATATTCACTAATAAAACAAATGCAGGAAGAGCTGTAACAACTTGAAAGGATGGAGAAAACATCTACATCGTGCAAAGAGTAAGCTGTATATGGTTAGTTCTTGGCAATGCCATCATAATTTTTATAACTCACACTTTTATGTATTTAATTTTTTTAACCTTTATATGGTTAGAAGTATAATTTTTTCGATCAAAATGTATTGGTGTAGAATTGCAATTATAATTACAATGTAATGCTATCATAAGAAACCAAATTAATTTTGTTTGTAAATTGACAACTGCACCTAGGAATGGCCAGTGCGCTGTCAATACTTTGTGGACAAGCTTAAGGTGCAAAAGAATATGGCATGATGGGAGTGTATCTTCGAAGATCATGTATAGTATTATTCTTAACTGCACTCCTCCTTCTTCCGGTGTTCCTCTTCACAAGCCCAATTTTGATGATCGTAGGCCAAGAAGAAAGCATAGCACAGGTGGCAGGATACATATCTCTTTGGTCAATTCTAGTCATGTTTGTATTTATTGTCTCATTCACTTGCCAGACTTTCCTACAATCTCAGAGCAAAAACATCATTGTTGAATTCTGAGCAGATTTCTCAATAATAATTCACATTAGTTTCCTATGAGTTTGTTATAACTTATATTTTATTATTTTAAAGATGGGAAAAATGTTTATCCTTTTAAATAACACAACTTATATCCTTTCACTCTCACAAAGAGGTGGGACCCACACATTTACTTTTTTTTGTCAACTCTCTCTCCTACTTTATTTATCTATTTCTCTCTCTTAAAATGACATTTTACATCCTTTAAAATTATACATACTTTTCCCTTTAAAGATAAGATCATTTAGCTTATAGTTTGTTAATAAGCTATATCTTTAAGTTTATTTCGTGTTACATTCGTTATAATTGATTTTTGGCCCGCAAATTGACCCTAACCCGTGGGGTTATATAATTTTTTAGCCCATACAACTATTTAATATGTGGGTTTTTTGGCCCTAGACTGCATGGGCTAAGGCCTAACAGGCCAAGCTGATCCATCTTGACAACTCTAGGTGACACTTATTATACCTCTATTGAAAGACTAAGAAAATTTGATTCTTGTAACTCATTATTCTTAAAAGAGATTTGGCCAATTCTTGCGACTCAATTAAATTTGCCTAAAGAGATTGTCATGAACACAACTTGAACAACTTATTTAAGGGTTTGCAACAAAATTTAATCACATTTCAAGGTAATCTTCAGAGCATTTTAGATCTGGAATAAGTGTTTAACTATCCATAAAATTGAAGTTCAAATTCGAATACAAGTTGATAACATCCATTAAAGCTTCACAAATTGATCAAAGAGATTCAAATGTAAATTTAAACTACAACCAAGCCAGAAACAGAGTTCCAAATTGTAAGCGAAGAAGATGAGTAGAAGAAGAAATCTGAAAGAGGAAATGTTGATGTGCTTCAATGCTTTTCTTCACAGATCCAAATTCTAGGCAAAACGAGCTTCCAACTTCAACAATGGAGGGAAAATATAAGAACCAAGAAGAAGACGAAATTCAGAGACAATTTCAAATACAAGACCAAAGACAAAGCAAACTGAAGGTAAAAGTGTTTTCTGCTAAATCAAAATTACAAAATGACAAAAAATGTTTCTTCTATTTTCTTTCTACCTCTTATAGCCTCCTCAGCTCAAGTGCTCATATCATTTCACGGATGCTCCTGCAGTAACATAAAAGGGAGATGTTATTTTTATGGCAAAGACCATTCAAGGTTCATTTCTTATGCTAAATAGTGCACCCTATCTTTTAATTAAATCAGCATTTTTTTACCAAAAAAAAAAAAAAATCAGCATTCAACTTGTGCAATTAAAAGCATATTTCTCTAGCATTAGTATGAGTGTGCAAAATAACCAAAAAAGGTGGGTCGAATCATTAACCGAACCGAAGCGCTCCATAAAATAACCGGTTTTAAAAAACTAGTTCATGAACCGAACCGGTTTTTATGAACTAGTTTTTAAAGAACCGGTTCATGAACCGAACCAGTTTTTAGAACCGGTTTAAGAACCGAACCAGTTTTTAGAACCGGTTTAAGAACCGAACCGTTTCAGAACCGAACCGAACCATTTTCAAACCAAACCAAAATAATTTTTATAATTTATTTTTTAAATTTTTAAATTTTTTTCTTTTCAAGAGAGGGTCGACCCGAATCGGTTCCGAACCGGTTCTGAACCACTTCCGAACCGGTTCTGAACCACTTCCGAACCGGTTCTGAACCACTTCCGAACCAGTTCCGAACCGAACCGAACAATTTAAACCAATTCGGTTCGGTTTTTCAAAAAATCCGGTTAGGTTTGACCCATACACATCCCTAAGCATTAACAGTAAAGTACAGTCAATATTAGCTCCAAAATACCAATTATTCATGCTAAAACATTTATCTAAAATTACCTAACAGCACCCTTCAAGAAGACATCGTCATCTAGTTCTTTTTTATCAATCGATTGTAATATTTGAGCCTCTAGTTTTGCAACCCTTTCCTCAACATTTTCAAATGAGCTATTGTTGTTGGCGGTTATGTTGCGAAGATCCTCCACCTCAGCCCAAAAGCAAGATTCCGAGTATTCTTTTATTTCCATCTTCTCCTTATGCTCCAGCCATCTTTGGATGTATCTATATCGTTTTGGCCTTCCCTTATCACCCATGTAAGAATTCAAACCACCCTCGAGATGCCTCAAATGGCGATAATAATTGGCAATATCCAGAGGCTCCACTAGTCGGCGAAAACTTGTTCCAAGCTCAACCCATTCTTCATTGCCTTCAAACTCATCTGGGAGTTCATAACTTCTCAATTTTTCAATGATCTCATCCCACACACCTGCCAGTTCTAACCTGTTCACATTTGCATAGAAGTCCGCTTTCTCATCTTGCACCTTGAAGGCATCGTAGTAACCAATACTCTTAACCTCCCACATTTTTTTATATTCTTCCAGTTTCACCATTTTTTTCTCAACATATGTTTTCTTCTCTTTTATGCTTTTCTCGTTTCTGAATCTCCGATCTTCTAACTCTGCTGCTGCCTTAAGACACAATCTTGCTCTTGTGCTCTGAGATTCCAGACAAAGAATTATCACATATTATGCAAATTCTTAGCTAAATCCATGTATCATATTTAGACAAATCCAGTTTTATGTTTAATGGTTTAGATACTTTGTGTTACCAATCAATATAACCGTCAGATCAATTATGTTGATCCAACGATTATATTTATTTCTATCTTTGCATGGTCATGATTTCACAAATTTAATACTTTATATTTATTTCCACCTTTGTATGGTTATGATTTCCCATATTTAATGCTCTCACTTTAAATATGAGGAATCATAACCATACAAAGATGAAAATAAATATAACCGTTGGATCCACATAATCGATCTACTGGTGAGATTGATTGGTAGTAATATGGTATTAACACAACTTAGATGTTACAATCAGAGTTGTAAATAGCAGTTAGCGGCCGATAGCGGCCGACCCCGAAAATGGTATAGCGGTGTAGCGGGTAGTGGTATTGCCGCTACGGTGAAGTATTAATTCCACATATATTATACTAACAGTCAAAAAACGAGGCAATACCACCTTTAGTATTA
>JAVKPL010008058.1:0-32137 GCA_032173675.1 Gastrolobium villosum | reverse complement strand
ATGGTGCACCACTACTCATTTTGGTGCACCGCAGCTAGCCCATGGTGAACCACGGCTCATTCTGGTGCTCCCCGGCACATTCTAGTGCACCGCAGCTAGCCCATGGTGCACCACGACTCATTCTGGTGCTCCCCGGCACATTCTAGTGCACCGCAGCTAGCCCATGGTGCACCACGGCTCATTCTGGTGCACCGCCACTGGCCCATGGTCCACCACGGCTCATTCTGGTGCACAGCGGCTAGCCCACGGAGCACCAAGGCTAATTTTGGTGCACCGCGGCTAGCCCACGGTGCACCACGACTCATTCTGGTGCACCGTGGCTCATTCTGGTGCACCCCGGCGCATTCTAGTGCACAGCGGCTAGCCCATGGTGCACCACGTCTCATTTTGGTGCACCCCAGCACATTCTGGTGCAACGCAGCTAGCCCATGGTGCACCACGGCTCATTCAGGTACACTATAGCTCATTCTCGTGCATTGCAGCTAGCCCATGGTGCCCCCGGCTCATTCTGGTGCACCGTGGCCAGCCCATAGTGCACAACGTCTCATTCTGGTGCACCATCGCTCATTCTGGTGGACCGCGGCTAGCCCATGGTGCACCACGACTCAATTCTGGTGCACCGCGGCTCATTCTGGTGCACTGCGGCTAGCCCATGGTGCACCACGGCTCATTGCGGTGCACCACGGCTCATTCCGGTGCACCGTGGCTAACCCATGGTGCACGACGGCTCATTCTGCTGCACCGCGGCTCAGTTTTGTGCACCTCGGCTAGCCCATGGTGCACCACGGCTCATTTTGGGGCAACGCGGCTATCCAGGGTGCACCACGGCTCATTCTGGTGCACCGTGGCTCGCCAGTAGTCCACCACGCCTCATTTTTGTGCACAGCGGCTAGCCCATGGTGCACCACGGCTCATTCTGGTGCACCCCGGCTCATTCTGGTGCACCACGGCTCATTCTGGTGCACCGCGGCTAGCCCACGGTGCACCACGGCTCATTCTGGTGCATCGCTGCTAGCCCACGGTGCACCACGGCTCATTCTGCTGCACCGCGGCTAGCCCATGGGGCACCGCCGCTAGCCCACGGTGCGCCACGGCTCATTCTGGTGCACCGCGGCTAGCCCATGGTGCACCGCCGCTAGCCCACGGAGCGCCACGGCTCATTCTGGTGCACCGCGGCTAGCCCATGGTGCACCACGACTCGTTCTGGTGAACCTCGGCTCATTCTGGTGGACAACGGCTAGCCCTCGGAGCTCTAAGGCTCATTCTGGTGCACCGCGGCTAGCCCATGGTGCACCACGATTCATTCTGGTGCACCGCAGCTCATTCTGGTGCACCATTGCTCATTCTGGTGCACCATTGCAACAAAACTCCCCCATAAATTTTAAATGTCATCATCTCGATTGTGCACCGCAGCTAGCCCATGGTGCACCCCGGCTCATTCTGGTGCACCGCGGCTCATTCTGGTGCACCGCGGCTCATTCTGGTGCACTGCGGCTCATTCTGGTGCACCGCGGCTAGCCCATGGTGAACCACGGCTCATTCTGGTGCACCGCGGCTAGCCCATGGTGCACCACGACTCATTCTAGTGCACTGCGGCTAGCCCATGGTGCACCACGGCTCATTCTGGTGCACCGCGGCTAGCTCATGGTGCACCGCGACTAGCCAATGGTCCACCACGGCTCATTCTGGTCGGCTAGCCCATGGTGCACCCCGGCTCATTCTAGTGCACCGTGGCTAGCCCATAGTGCACAACGTCTCATTCTGGTGCACCATAGCTCATTCTGGTGTACCGCGGCTAGCCCATGGTGCACCACGACTCAATTCTGGTGCACCGCGGCTAGCCCATGGTGCACCACGACTTATTCTAGTGCACTGCGGCTAGCCCATGGTGAACCACGGCTCATTCTGGTGCACCGCCGCTAGCCCATAGTACACCACGGCTCAGTCTAGTGCACTGCGGCTAACCCATGGTGCACCACGGCTCATTCTGGTGAACCACGGCTCATTCTGGTGAACCACGGTTCATTGCGGTGCATCGCGGCTCATTCCGGTGCACCGCGACTATCCCATGGTGCACGACGGCTAATTCGGGTGCACCACGGCTCATTCTGGTGCTCCGCGGCTAACCCATGGTGCACCACAGCTCATTCTGGCGCACCTCGGCTAGCCCATGGTGCACCACAGCTCATTCTTTTGCACCGCGGCTATCCCATGGTGCACCACGCCTCATTCTGGTGCACCGCGACTAGCCAATGGTCCACCACGCCTCATTCTGGTGCACCGCGGCTAGCCCATGGTGCACCACGACTCATTCTGGTGCACTGCGGCTCATTCTGTGCACCGCGGCTTGCCCATGGTGCACCACGACTCATTCTGGTGCACCGCGGCTAGCCCATGGTGAACCGCGGCTCATTCTGGTGCTCCCCTGCTCATTCTGGTGCACCGCGGCTAGCCTATGGTGCACCACGACTCATTCTAGTGCACTGCGGCTAGGCCATGGTGCACCACGGCTCATTCTGGTGCACCGCGGCTAGCCCAAGGTGCACCACGGCTCATTCTAGTGCACCGTGGCTAGCCCACGGTGCACCACGGCTCATTCTGGTGCACCGCGGCTAGCCCAGCGTGCACCCCGGCTCATTCTGGTGCACCGCCGCTAACCCACGGTGCACCACGGCTCATTCTGGTGCACCGCGGCTAGCCCATAGTGCACCACGGCTCAGTCTGGTGAACCTCGGCTCATTCTGGTGCACAGCGGCTAGCCCACGGAGCTCTAAGGCTCATTTTGGTGCACCGCGGCTAGCCCATGGTGCACCACGATTCATTCTGGTGCACCGCGGCTCATTCTGGTGCACCATAGCTCCTTCTCACCAAAATGAGCCGTGGTTCACCATGGGCTAGCTGCGGTGCACCAAAATGAGTAGTGGTGCACCATGGGCAAGCAGCGGTGCACCAGAATGAGCCGCAGTGCACAAGAATGAGCCGCAGTGCACCAGAATGAGCCGTGGTGCACCATGGGCTAGCTGCGGTGCACAATCGAGATGATGACATTTAAAATTTATGGGGGAGTTTTGTTGCAATGGTGCACCAGAATGAGCAATGGTGCACCGGAATGAGCTATGGTGCACCAGAATGAGCTGCGGTGCACCAGAATGAATCGTGGTGCACCATGGGCTAGCCGCGGTGCACCAGAATGAGCCTTAGAGCTCCGTGGGCTAGCCGCTGCGCACCAGAATGAGCCGAGGTTCACCAGACTGAGCCGTGGTGCACTATGGGCTAGCCGCGGTGCACCAGAATGAGCCGTGGTGCACCGTGGGTTAGCGGCGGTGCACCAGAATGAGCCGGGGTGCACGCTGGGCTAGCCGCGGTGCACCAGAATGAGCCGTGGTGCACCGTGGGCTAGCGTCGGTGCACCAGAATGAGCCGTGGTGCACCTTGGGCTAGCCGCGGTGCACCAGAATGAGCCGTGGTGCACCATGGCCTAGCCGCAGTGCACTAGAATGAGTCGTGGTGCACCATGGGCTTGCCGCGGTGCACCAGATTGAGCAGGGGAGCACCAGAATGAGCCGTGGTTCACCATGGGCTAGCCGCGGTGCACCAGAATGAGTCGTGGTGCACCATGGGCAAGCCGCGGTGCACAGAATGAGCCGCAGTGCACCAGAATGAGTCGTGGTGCACCATGGGCTAGCCGCGGTGCACCAGAATGAGGCGTGGTGGACCATTGGCTAGCCGCGGTGCACCAGAATGAGGCGTGGTGCACCATGGGATAGCCGCGGTGCAATAGAATGAGCTGTGGTGCACCATGGGCTAGCCGAGGTGCGCCAGAATGAGCCGTGGTGCACCATGGGTTAGCCGCGGAGCACCAGAATGAGCCGTGGTGCACCCGAATTAGCCGTCGTGCACCATGGGATAGTCGCGGTGCACCGGAATGAGCCGCGATGCACCGCAATAAACCGTGGTGCACCATGGACTAGCCGCGATGCGCCAGAATGAGCCGCGGTGCACCAGAATGAGTCGTGGTGCACCATGGGCTAGCCGCAAAGCCCCAGGATGAGCCGCCGTACACCACAATAAGCCGTGGTGCACCATGGGCTAGCCGCAGTGCACCAGAATTAGCCGTGGTGCACCTTGGGCTAGCCGCGGTGCACCAGAATGAGCCGTGGTACACCATGGGCTAGCCGCAGTGCACTAGAATGAGTCGTGGTGCACCATGGGCTAGCCGCGGTGCACCAGAATGAGCAGGGGTGCACCAGAATGAGCCGTGGTTCACCATGGGCTAGCCGCGGTGCACCAGAATGAGCCGTGGTGCTCCGTGGGCTAGCGGTGGTGCACCATGGGCTAGCCGCGGTGCACCAGAATGAGCCGTGGTGCACCGTGGGCTAGCCGCGGTGCAGCAGAATGAGCCGTGGTGCACCGTGGGCTAGCCGCGGTGCACCAGAATGAGCCGTGGTGCACCGTGGGCTAGCCGCGGTGCACCAGAATGAGCCGTGGTGCACCAGAATGAGCCGGGGTGCACCAGAATGAGCCGTGGTGCACCAGAATGAGCCGTGGTGCACCGCAATGAGCCGTGGTGCACCATGGGCTAGCCGCAGTGCACCAGAATGAGCCGCGGTGCACCAGAATTGAGTCGTGGTGCACCATGGGCTAGCCGCGGTACACCAGAATGAGCTATGGTGCACCAGAATGAGACGTTGTGCACTATGGGCTAGCCACGGTGCACCAGAATGAGCCGGGGTGCACCATGGGCTAGCCGCAGTGCACGAGAATGAGCTATGGTGTACCTGAATGAGCCGTGGTGCACCATGGGCTAGCTGCGTTGCACCAGAATGTGCTGGGGTGCACCAAAATGAGACGTGGTGCACCATGGGCTAGCCGCTGTGCACTAGAATGAGTCGTGGTGCACCATGGGCTAGCTGCGGTGCACTAGAATGTGCCGGGGAGCACCAGAATGAGCCGTGGTTCACCATGGGCTAGCTGCGGTGCACCAAAATGAGTCGTGGTGCACCATGGGCAAGCAGCGGTGCACCAGAATGAGCCGCAGTGCACAAGAATGAGCCGCAGTGCACCAGAATGAGCCGTGGTGCACCATGGGCTAGCTGCGGTGCACAATCGAGATGATGACATTTAAAATTTATGGGGGAGTTTTGTTGCAATGGTGCACCAGAATGAGCAATGGTGCACCGGAATGAGCTATGGTGCACCAGAATGAGCTGCGGTGCACCAGAATGAATCGTGGTGCACCATGGGCTAGCCGCGGTGCACCAGAATGAGCCTTAGAGCTCCGTGGGCTAGCCGCTGCGCACCAGAATGAGCCGAGGTTCACCAGACTGAGCCGTGGTGCACTATGGGCTAGCCGCGGTGCACCAGAATGAGCCGTGGTGCACCGTGGGCTAGCGGCGGTGCACCAGAATGAGCCGTGGTGCACGCTGGGCTAGCCGCGGTGCACCAGAATGAGCCGTGGTGCACCGTGGGCTAGCGTCGGTGCACCAGAATGAGCCGTGGTGCACCTTGGGCTAGCCGCGGTGCACCAGAATGAGCCGTGGTGCACCATGGCCTAGCCGCAGTGCACTAGAATGAGTCGTGGTGCACCATGGGCTAGCCGCGGTGCACCAGAATGAGCAGGGGAGCACCAGAATGAGCCGTGGTTCACCATGGGCTAGCCGCGGTGCACCAGAATGAGTCGTGGTGCACCATGGGCAAGCCGCGGTGCACAGAATGAGCCGCAGTGCACCAGAATGAGTCGTGGTGCACCATGGGCTAGCCGCGGTGCACCAGAATGAGGCGTGGTGGACCATTGGCTAGCCGCGGTGCACCAGAATGAGGCGTGGTGCACCATGGGATAGCCGCGGTGCAAAAGAATGAGCTGTGGTGCACCATGGGCTAGCCGAGGTGCGCCAGAATGAGCTGTGGTGCACCATGGGTTAGCCGCGGAGCACCAGAATGAGCCGTGGTGCACCCGAATTAGCCGTCGTGCACCATGGGATAGTCGCGGTGCACCAGAATGAGCCGCGATGCACCGCAATAAACCGTGGTGCACCATGGACTAGCCGCGATGCGCCAGAATGAGCCGCGGTGCACCAGAATGAGCCGTGGTGCACCATGGGCTAGCCGCAAAGCCCCAGGATGAGCCGCCGTACACCACAATAAGCCGTGGTGCACCATGGGCTAGCCGCAGTGCACCAGAATTAGCCGTGGTGCACCTTGGGCTAGCCGCGGTGCACCAGAATGAGCCGTGGTGCACCATGGCCTAGCCGCAGTGCACTAGAATGAGTCGTGGTGCACCATGGGCTAGCCGCGGTGCACCAGAATGAGCAGGGGAGCACCAGAATGAGCCGTGGTTCACCATGGGCTAGCCTCGGTGCACCAGAATGAGTCGTGGTGCACCATGGGCAAGCAGCGGTGCACCAGAATGAGCCGCAGTGCACTAGAATGAGCCGTGGTGCACCATGGGCTAGCTGCGGTGCACCAAAATGAGGCGTGGTGGACCATTGGCTAGCCGCGGTGCACCAGAATGAGCCGTGGTGCACCATGGGATAGCCGCGGTGCAAAAGAATGAGCTATGGTGCACCATGGGCTAGCCGAGGTGCACCAGAATGAGCCGTGGTGCACCATGGGTTAGCCGTTGTGCACCAGAATGAGCCGTGGTGCACCCGAATTAGCCGCCGTGCACAATGGGTTAGTCGCGGTGCACCGGAATGAGCCGCGGTGCACCGCAATGAGCCGTGGTGCACCAGAATGAGCAGTGGTGCACCAAAATTGAGGGTGGCCATCCGATCAAAGACTAACCAGAGAATCGTTACCTCCACCCCATTTTTGCCAAATTCCATCGTTTAGACCACTTTTCGGGGCCCAGAATATTTTTTATCAATCCCTGAACAAGTGAAAATTGAGAAAATTTGAAAAAATGCGGCATTGAATTTTGAGCTGGTTTTTTTGCAGGCGTCCATACTTAAATATATCCAACATCCCCTCCAAGTTTCAATGGATTTCATGGTGAATTTTTTCATTGATCTGAATATGCATGCTTCCCCTAACTTATAGGAACCTTGCCTTGTATGCAACTATCAAGGCTTTGTGTGTGGTGCTCCCACGATTTTTGAGTTCCTCCAACTTATTTGATAGTGTTTCTGCATTTGTTTTGGTTAATTTTTTGTGTAGTCTATCATCGGGTGCACCGCGTCAGGCACCGGGTGCACCTCATCCGACACCAGGTCAAGCATCAGGCGCATCTCGTCAGGCACCAAGTCAAGCATAAGGTGCACCATGCCTGCAGGTCGGGGCACCAAGTCAAGCATCCGGGGCATCTCGTCGGGCACCAGGTGCACAGCCCTACGCGAGTGTGGGAAGGCAGGCAGGCACACCTCATGGGGCACCAAGTCAAGCATCCGGGGCATCACGACGGATTTCCTTTTTCATCGAAAAACTTCACAAAAAAAATTTCTTTTGCATTTATTTTATTCATCCGTTTTCAACGGAATCCATTTTCCTTCGAAAAACAACACAAAAATTAAATTCTTTTGCTATTATTTTATTCATCCATTTTCGTCAGAATCTGTTTTCCGTCAAAAAACTTCTAAGGAATCCATTTTCGTCGAAAAACTTCAAAAAATCAATTTCATTTGCATTTATTTTATTCATCCGTTTTCAACGGAATCCATTTTGCTTTAAAAAACAACACAAAATCAATATCTTTTACATTTATTTTATTCATCCATTTTCGACGGAATTCGTTTTCCGTCAAAAAACTTCACAAAATCAATTTCTTTTGCATTTATTTTATTCATCCGTTTTCGATGGAATTCATTTTCCGACAAAAATCTTCGACGGAATCCGTTTTCCGTCGAAAAACTTCACAAAAACAATTTCTTTTGCATTTATTTTATTCATCTGTTTTCGACGGAATCCATTTTGCTTCGAAAAACTTTACAAAATCAAATTATTTTCCAATTTATTTTATTCATCCGTTTTCGACGGAATTCGTTTTCCGTCAAAAATCTTCAACTGATTTCCTTTTTAGTCGAAAAACTTCACAAAATCAATTTCTTTCCATTTATTTTATTCATCCATTTTCAACAGAATCCATTTTCCATCGAAAAACAACACAAAATCAATTTCTTTTGCATTTATTTTATCCATCCATTTTCGACGGAATTCATTTTCTGTCAAAGATCTTCGACGGAATCCATTTTTCGTCGAAAAACTTCATAAAATCAATTTCTTTTGCATTTATTTTATTCATCCATTTTCGACGGATTCCGTTTTCCATCAAAAAAATTCACAATATCAATTTCTTTTGCATTTATTTTATTCATCCATTTTCGACGGAATCCATTTTCCGTGAAAAAAACTTCACAAAATTAATTTCTCTTGCGTTTATTTTATTCATCCATTTTCGACGGAATTCATTTTCCGTCAAAAATCTTCGACAGAATCCATTTTCCGTCGAAAAACTTGACAAAATCAATTTCTTTTGCATTTATTTTATTCATCCATTTTCATCGGAATCCATTTTCCGTCGAAAAACTTCACAAAATCAATTTCTTTTGCATTTATTTTATTCATCCATTTTCGACGGAATCCATTTTTCGTCGAAAACTTCACAAAATCATTTTCTTTTGCATTTATTTTATTCATCCATTTTCGACGGAATTCATTTTCCGTCCAAAATCTTCGACAGAATCCATTTTTCGTTGAAAAACTTCACAAAATTAATTTCTTTTACATTTATTTTATTCATCAGTTTTCGACGGAATCCGTTTTCTTTCGAAAAACTTTACAAAATCCATATCTTTTTCAATTTATTCTATTAATTCGTTTTCCGTCAAAAATCTTCGACGAATTTCCTTTTGCGTCGAAAAACTTCGCAAAAACAATTTCTTTTGCATTTATTTTATTCATCCGTTTTCAACGGAATCCATTTTTCTTCGAAAAACAACACAAAAATTAAATTCTTTTGCTATTATTTTATTCATCCATTTTCGTCAGAATCCGATTTCCGTCAAAAAACTTCTAAGGTGCACCAGTATTGAGCCATGGTGCACCAGAATTGAGTCGTGGTGCACCATGGGCTAGCCGCGGTACACCAGAATGAGTCTTGGTGCACCATGGGCTAGCCGCGGTGCACCAGAATCAGCCGTGGTGCACCAGAATGAGCCGAGGTGCACCATGGGCTAGCCGCGTTGCACCAGAATGTGCCGGGGTGCACCACAATGAGCCGTGGTGCACCATGGGCTAGCCGTTGTGCACTAGAATGAGCCGGGGTGCCCCAGAATGCACCACCAGAATGTGTGGTGCACCAGGGCGCACCAAAATTAGCCTTGGTGCTCCATGGGCTAGCCGCTGTGCACTAGAATGAGCCGGGGTGCACCAGAATGAGCCGCGGTGCACCAGAATGAGTCGTGGTGCACCATGGGCTAGCCGTGGTGCACCAAAATTAGCCTTGGTGCTCCGTGGGCTAGCCGCTGTGCACCAGAATGAGCCGTGGTGCACCATGGGTTAGCCGCAGTGCACCAGACTGAGCCGTGGTGTACTATGGGCTAGCGGTGGTGCACCAGAATGCGCCGTGGTTCACCATGGGCTAGCCGCAGTGCACTAGAATAAGTCGTGGTGCACCATGGGCTAGCCGCGGTGCAGCAGAATGAGGCGTGGTGGACCATTGGCTAGCCGCGGTGCACCAGAATGAGCCGTGGTGCACCATGGGATAGCCGCGGTGCAAAAGAATGAGCTATGGTGCACCATGGGCTAGCCGAGGTGCACCAGAATGAGCCGTGGTGCACCATGGGTTAGCCGCGGTGCACCAGAATGAGCCGTGGTGCACAATGGGTTAGTCGCGGTGCACCGGAATGAGCCGCGGTGAACCGCAATGAGCCGTGGTGCACCAAAATCGAGGGTGGCCGTCCGATGAAAGACTAACCAGAGAATCGTTACCTCCACCCCATTTTTGCCAAATTCCATCGTTTAGACCACTTTTTCGGGGCCCAGGATATTTTGTATCAATCCCTGAACAAGTGAAAATTGAGAAAATCCGAAAAAATGGAAAAGCATACCCCGGCATTGGATTTTGAGCTATTTTTTTGCAGGCGTCCATACTTAAATATATCCAACTTCCCCTCCAAGTTTCATTGGATTTCATGGTGAATTTTTTCATTGTTCTGAATATGCATGCTCCCCCTAACCTATAGGAACCTTGCCTTGTATGCAACTACCAAGGCTTTGTGTGTGGTGCTCCCACGATTTTTGAGTTCCTCCAACTTATTTGATAGTGTTTCTGCATTTGTTTTGGTCAATTTTTAGTGTAGTCTATCATCGGGTGCACCGCGTCAGGCATCGGGTGCACCTCGTCCGACACCAGGTCAAGCATCAGGCGCATCTCGTCAGGCACCGAGTCAAGCATAAGGTGCACCAGGCGCACCTCATGGGGCACCAAGTCAAGCATCCGGGGCATCTCGTCGGGCACCAGGTGCACAGCCCAACGCGAGTGTGGGAAGGCAGGCAGGCGCACCTCATGGGGCACCAAGTCAAGCATCCGGGGCATCACGACGGATTTCCTTTTTCGTCGAAAAACTTTGCAAAAACAATTTCTTTTGCATTTATTTTATTCATCTGTATTCAACTGAATCCATTTTCCTTCGAAAAACAACACAAAAATTAAATTCTTTTGCTATTATTTTATTCATCCATTTTCGTCAGAATCCGTTTTCCGTCAAAAAACTTCTAAGGAATCCATTTTCCGTCGAAAAACTTGAAAAAATCAATTTCATTTGCATTTATTTTATTCATCCGTTTTCAACGGAATCCATTTTGCTTCAAAAAACAACACAAAATCAATATCTTTTGCATTTATTTTATTCATCCATTTTCGACGGAATCCGTTTTCCATCAAAAAACTTCACAAAAACAATTTCTTTTGCATTTATTTTATTCATCCGTTTTCGACGGAATCCATTTTTCTTCGAAAAACTTTACAAAATCAAATTATTTTCCAATTTATTTTATTCATCCGTTTTCGACGGAATTCGTTTTCCGTCAAAAATCTTCAACTGATTTCCTTTTTAGTCAAAAAACTTCACAAAATCAATTTCTTTCCATTTATCTTATTCATCCATTTTCAACGGAATCCATTTTCCATCGAAAAACAACACAAAATCAATTTCTTTTGCATTTATTTTATTCATCCGTTTTCGACGGAATTCATTTTCCGTCAAAAATCTTCGACGAAATCCATTTTCCGTCAAAAATCTTCGACGGAATCCATTTTCCGTCGAAAAACTTCACAAAATCAATTTCTTTTGCAGTTTTTTTATTCATCCATTTTCCGTAGGAAAACTTCACAAATTTTTTTTCTTTTGCATTAATTTTATTCGTCCATTTTCGACGGAATACATTTTCCGTCAAAAATCTTCGACGGAATCTGTTTTCCGTCGAAAAACTTTACAAAATCAATTTCTTTTCCAATTTATTTTATTTATCCATTTTTTACGGAATTCGTTTTATGTCAAAAATCTTCAACGGATTTCCTTTTTCGTCGAAAAACTTCACAAAATCAATTTCTTTTGCATTTATTTTATTCATCTGTTTTCAACGGAATCCATTTTCTTTCGAAAAACAATACAAAATCAACTTGTTTTGCATTTATTTTATTCATCAGTTTTCGACGGAATCCGTTTTCCGTCAAAAAACTTCACAAAATGAATTTCTTTTCCATTTATCTTATTCATCCGTTTTCGACGGAATTCATTTTCCGTCCAAAATCATCGATGAAATCCATTTTCGGTCAAAAAACTTCACAAAATCAATTTCTTTTGCATTTATTTTACTCATCCATTTTCGACGGATTCTGTTTTCCGTCGAGAAACTGTTAGCATATGGGTGTCCTAGAGACAATCTTTTGATTAAATAAAGGACACTAGATGTAGAACTTTGTTTGTCGCAAATAAATGTAAGCACTATTTATTCAGTTTCATATTGAGTCTCGATATTACTGTTAATATTATATGAATGAACTGGATAAACCCCTTGGAATAGAACATGTATCTCTTGAGTATCTGTGATGAGATCACGATCATGAGGATTCAAGGATATTGCATGTCTATTCCTAATTATATGTTCCTAGTCTAGAGACACTGAGTTTGGGGATCAGTGATCTCGAGTAAAGACTAGTACGACTTATCTACTTGTATATGGATACAAGGTAAAGACCTCATGAGCTGCAGATATGGAGATATCTTAGCTAAAGTCGTGGGTGGACCTATAAGAGTATAGCTCGCACTGAACAGACCCAAAAAGAGACTCTATGAGGAAATCTCACAGATAGTGTCATTAGAGTAATCTCTTTATGTTTGGGTATGTCTTTCCTTAGACCAGAAGTTATTACCTAGACTGTGTTCTTGAAGGCATGTTTTGATTGTATACCTCGTCTGCCTGAAACATGGAGACTCATAGGTATACTGTTGGGCGTGTCCTTAAAGGGCACAAGGGCTAGGGTAATAAGCTGAAGGAATTCGTCAAATCTCTGTGAGAGATTAGGTTATCTGTAAACCGGAGAAATCGGGATGACATTTACAGGGACTCGGGAATCTATGCATAGTAAAAGAGATCATGAGATGATCTACCTTTAGAGTCAGTAAATTGAAGATTCCCTATTTCGAATAAAGCTTACCCTAAACCGCAGGGGTTGATACATTTCCTTACCCTAGGTTAATGGGAAGATAACCGAGACGAAGGGAAATACATACGGTAACCAAATATGTGCAATAGGTTGATCAAGTCATTAATCTGACTAGTTCTGGGGCAACAAAGCATTGCTAGTGCTCTGTGTTGTCATTAATTGGGTTGTGGGCTTGTTGGGCCCAAGCCCAGTTATGTCAGTAGCTAAGTTGGACCTAATGGGTCACACACTAACACCTTGTAGTCATGATGGACTAGCTTTAAAGGTATTGGGCCTAATAATGTTATTAGCCCAAGAAGCTGTTTGGAAGCCCACCTAAATGGGTGGGTGGTGCATGGAGTTTAGTAATGGGCTTGGATAGTCCAAGCCATTACTAATTAATTTAATTAGTTAAATTAATAATCAAATATTTGAATTTCGAATTTTGAATTTGAAATTTGAATTTTGAAATTTGAATTTAGAATTTGAATTTCGAAATTCGAATTTTGAATTTGAAATTTGAAATTTGAAATTTGAATTTTAAAATTTGAATTTGAATTTGAATTTTGAAATTCGAATTTTGAATTTGAAATTTGAAATTTTGAATTTTGAATTTGAATGTTTGAACGTTTGAATTCAATTGTTTGAATTCGAATTTGAATTGGTTTTGAAAAGTTGTTTCATAACAAAAGGATAAGACAGGATCTTATTGGAGCATATTCCTTGGATGAAGAAGCATCTTTGGAGGCTCTCCCTAGGCTGTTTGGTGCGCCACTTTTAGGTGATAAGAGTGTTATCTTATCACTTAAAACAAACCTCCATTCAGATTTGGTGGTTGAGGGAATCAGTGGGTGAGTTGATTCAAATTTTGAATGCAACTGCTCAATGTATTTGGACCCTTTCTAGGGCTGAATTATGCGCATGAGAACTATATACTATATGATAGTTTATGAATTTAAGTTTAAATTAATTTGAATTTAAATTCATGTGGATAAGATTGGAGGTTGTTGGCAAAGTTAGTTTTGCAACAGCTCCACCTTATCACACTGTTTCATGCGCAACTTTCAAAGAAATTTGAAAGTTTGTTTTCATTTTGAATGATTGAATTCCCTCCTCCTCTCCAAAGGGTGCGCATAAATATGACATGTTCCTCACCTTAGGTTTCATTGAAAACCAAGCCAACTCTCCTCCATCTATGCACCATTCTGTAGGGTAGCTCAGTACACCTTTCCAAACAGGATACCTAGCCTCCACCTTCACCACTTGTGCGCATAGCAAGCCTCATTGTGGTGTTCATCTGGTGGCTTTCAAGAAAGAGTTCTTGCATCATAGACGAACGGTGATGTGGATCACCATTAGAGGGTTTGAACCCTTCAAGCCTGACATCTCATCTCCCTGACTGATCAGGCCAAAACAAGGTAACATCATGCTGTCTTAAAGCATGAATCTATGAGTGCATGTATGTTCCGCAGTAAAATTTTTGTTTTACACCTTACATGCATCGGCCTTCAAAGGCCAGTTTACTTTCAGAAACATCACAAAATCAATTTCTTTTCCTATTTACTTTATTCATCCGTTTACGACGAATTTCATTTTCCGTAAAAAATCTTCGACGGATTTCCTTTTTCGTCGAACAACTTCACAAAATCAATTTCATTTGCATTTATTTTATTCATCTGTTTTCAACGGAATCCATTTTGCTTTCAAAAACAACACAAAATCAATATCTTTTGCATTTATTTTATTCATCCATTTTTGACGGAATCCGTTTTCCATCGAAAAACTTCACAAAATCAATTTCTTTTGCATTTATTTTATTCATCCATTTTCGACGAAATTCATTTTCCGTCAAAAATCTTCGACGGAATACATTTTCCATCAAAAAAATTCACAAAATCAATTTTTTTTTGCATTTATTTTATTCATTCGTTTTCGATGGAATTCATTTTCCGTCAAAAATCTTCTACGGAATCCATTTTCCGTCGAAAAACTTCATAAAATCAATTTCTTTTGCATTTATTTTATTCATCCATTTTCGACGGAATCCGTTTTCCATCAAAAAAATTCACAAAATCAATTTCTTTTGCATTTATTTTTTCATCCATTTTCGACGGAATACATTTTCCGTCAAAAATCTTCGTCGGAATCCATTTTCCATCGAAAAACTTCACAAAATCAATTTCTTTTGCATTTATTTTTTTCATTCGTTTTCGACGGAATCCATTTTACGTCGAAATTTTTTACAAAATCAATTTCTTTTCCAATTTATTTTATTCATCCGTTTTTGACAGAATTCGTTTTACGTCAAAAATCATCGACGGATTTCCTTTTTCGTCGAAAAACTTCACAAAATCAATTTCTTTTCCATTTATTTTATTCATCCGTTTTCGACGGAATTCGCATTCCATCGAAAAACTTCACAAAATTAATTTCTTTTGCATTTATTTTATTCATCCGTTTTCGACGGAATTTGTTTTCCGTTGAAAAACTTCACAAAATCAATTTCTTTTGCATTTATTTTAATCATCCGTTTTTGACGGAATACATTTTTCGTCAAAAATCTTCGACGGAATCCATTTTTCGTCGAAAAACTTCATAAAATCAATTTCTTTTACATTTATTTTATTCATCCATTTTCGACTAAATTATTTTTCCATCAAAAAAATTCACAAAATCAATTTCTTTTGCATTTATTTTATTCATCCATTTTCGACGGAATTCATTTTACGTCAAAAATCTTCGTCGGAATCCATTTTCCGTCGAAAAACTTCACAAAATCAATTTCTTTTGCATTTATTTTTTTGATTCATTTTCGACGGAATCCATTTTCCGTCGAAAAACTTTACAAAATCAATTTCTTTTCCAATTTATTTTATTCATCCGTTTTTGACAGAATTCGTTTTACGTCAAAAATCATCGACGGATTTCCTTTTTCGTCGAAAAACTTCACAAAATCAATTTCTTTTCCATTTATTTTATTCATCCGTTTTCGTCGGAATCCATTTTCCGTCGAAAAACTTCACAAAATCAATTTCTTTTGCATTTATTTTATTCATCCATTTTCGACGGAATCCATTTTTTGTCGAAAACTTCACAAAATCAATTTCTTTTACATTTATTTTATTCATCCATTTTCGACGGAATTAGTTTTCCGTCAAAAATCTTCGACGGAATCCATTTTTCGTCGAAAAACTTCACAAAATTAATTTCTTTTGCATTTATTTTATTCATCAGTTTTCGACGGAATACGTTTTCCTTCGAAAAACTTTACAAAATCAATTTCTTTTTCAATTTATTTTATTAATCCGTTTTCCGTCAAAAATCTTCGACGGATTTCCTTTTTCGTCAAAAAACTTCGCAAAAACAATTTCTTTTGCATTTATTTTATTCATCCGTTTTCAACGGAATCCATTTTCCTTTGAAAAACAACACAAAAATTAAATTCTTTTGCTATTATTTTATTCATCCATTTTCGTCAGAATCTGTTTTCCGTCAAAAAACTTCTAAAGAATCCATTATCCGTCGAAAAACTTCAAAAAATCAATTTCTATTGCATTTATTTTATTAATCTGTTTTCGACGAAATTCTTTTTCCATCGAAAAACTTCACAAAATCAATTTCTTTTGCATTTATTTTATTCATCCTTTTTCGACGGAATACATTTTTCGTCAAAAATCTTCGACGGAATCCATTTTCCGTCGAAAACTTCACAAAATCAATTTCTTTTGCATTTATTTTATTCATCCATTTTCGACGGAATCCGTTTTCCATCAAAAAACTTCGCAAAAAAAATTTCTTTTGAATTTATTTTATTCATCCATTTTTTACAGAATCCATTTTCCGTCAAAAAACTTCACAAAATCAATTTCTTTTGCATTTATTTTATTCATCCATTTTTGACGGAATCCATTTTCCGTCAAAAAACTTGACAATATGAATTTCTTTTCCATTTATCTTATTCATCCGTTTTCGATGGAATTCATTTTCCGTCGAAAAACTTCACAAAATCAATTTCTTTTTCATTTATTTTATTCATCCGTTTTCGACAGAATTCATTTTCCGACAAAATTCTTCGACGGAATCCATTTTCCGTCGAAAACTTCACAAAAACAATTTCTTTTGACGGCATGCGCGCGATGGAAGCATCCGGTAGCGCCATGTCCATCTCGCGAGGCATTATCGATACCATCAAGAACCAGCCCTCTCCGCCGTCAATTCCTTTCACAACTTGTTCAGTCGTGATTCATCTGGGTTCCTCCACAAGATCAACGATGCACGTAAGGCAATAACAGTCTGGACCGGGGTAAGTCCTCAAAATGAACCGCCGCACATGCATCAACGATGCTAAATCATCGTCAAGTTATTATGGGAATTCAAACTTAATGCAACGGGACATGGGCCCGAGCGCATTGAGAAGGAATTCCCCCGAAACACGTCCCACTCAGGCAACTCGGCAGTCATCGCAATTGTGTCCCCAGGGCATCAGGAATCGAGAGGGACGCACCGAATGGGCGACGTTCGGTTGTGGATGCGAAAGGAATCAAGCACCCACGTGGGATGCCCCGGGATCCATTGCTCTTGCTTCGTCGATGGCTGGACGAGCCACGCCACATTGTCGTGGGAACTCAACCTCGACACAGCGGGACATTGGTGCGCACGACGTTGCTCCTAGCAGGCGTCAAAGGCCTAACCCACCTCCCTCGGTGATGTACACAATACCTAGGCCCCACAAGCGTGGGAAGGCTTGCACGAGCTCTAGGGAGAGCCCCTATGGTGCCCCTACACAGCCCACCGCAGGCGTGGGAAGGCAGGCAGCTGCTTCACCCTATAATAGCCTTATATGCAGTTGCCAGTTTTGCACAAGTAGATACCTTTTTTCTGAGGAGGAAGAAGTCCAAATTCGGACCTAGAAATTAAATTTCGGTCTGATTTTTTGCATGCATTCTTGTAAAACCATATCTTACTGTTCCCAAAGTCTCATGATTTTTCTAGATGGGATTAATTTAATATTAATTTTTCAAGAGGCGTGATCTGGTTTTTTGCAAGCATCCATGCTTAAATATATCCAACATCCCCTCCAAGTTTCATTGCATTTCATGGAAGGATTATTTTTTAATAAATTTTTGGAGCCTATGCCTCCTCCTCCCCATATAATAGCCTTATATGCAGTTACCAGTTTTGCACAACTAGACTCCTTTTTTGCGAGGAGGAAGAAGTCCAAATTCGGACCTAGAAATTGAATTTCGGTTTGAATTTTTGCTTGCATGCTTGGAAAAACCATATCTTACTGTTCCCAAAGATTCATGATTTTTCTCCATGGGATTAATTTAATATTAATTTTTCAAGAGGCGTAATTTGAGAAAATCCGAAAAAATGGAAAATCGTACCCAGGCATCGAATTTTGATTAGCCAAGAGTATGTGTGTGGTGCTCCTATGATTTTTGAGTTCCTCAAACCCATTTGATAGTGTTTCTACATTTGTTTTGGTCAACTTTTAGTGTAGTCTATCATCGGGTGCACCAGAAAGAGCCGCAGTGCACCAGAATGAGCCGGGGTGCACCATGGGCTAGCCGCGGTGCACAAAAATGAGGCGTGGTGGACTACTGGCTAGCCACGGTGCACCAGAATGAGCCGTGGTACACCATGGGATAGCCGTTGTGCCCCAAAATGAGCCGTGGTGCACCATGGGCTAGCCGAGGTGCACAAAAATGAGCCGCAGTGCAGCAGAATGAGCCGTCGTGCAGCATGGGTTAGCCGCGGTGCATCGGAATGAGCCGTGGTGCACCGCAATGAATCGTGGTGCACAATGGGCTAGCCGCAGTGCACCAGAATGAGCCGCGGTGCACCAGAATTGAGTCGTGGTGCACCATGGGCTAGCCACGGTACACCAGAATGAGCTATGGTGCACCATAATGAGCCGTTGTGCACTTTGGGCTAGCCACGGTGCACCAGAATGAGCCGGGGTGCACCCTGGGCTAGCCGCAGTGCACGAGAATGAGCGATGGTGTACCTGAATGAGCCGTGGTGCACCATGGGCTAGCCGTGTTGCACCAGAATGTGCCAGTGTGCACCAAAATGAGCCGTGGTGCACCATGGGCTAGCCGCTGTGCACTAGAATGAGCCGGGGTGCACCAGAATGAGCCGCGGTGCACCAGAATGAGTCGTGGTGCACCATGGGCTAGCCGCGGTGCACCAAAATTAGCCTTGGTGCTCCGTGGGCTAGCCGCTGTGCACCAGAATGAGCCGTGGTTCACCAGAATGAGTTGTGGTGCACCATGGGCTAGCCGCAATGCACCAGACTGAGCCGTGGTGTACCATGGGCTAGCGGCGGTGCACCAGAATGAGCCGTGATGCACCATGGGCTAGCCGCAGTGCACTAGAATGAGTCGTGCTGCACCATGGGCTAGCCGCGGTGCACCAGAATGAGCCGGGGAGAACCAGAATGAGCCGTGGTTCACCATGGGCTAGCCGCGGCGCACCAGAATGAGTCGGGGTGCACCATGGGCAAGCAGCGGTGCACCAGAATGAGCCGCGGTGCACCAGAATGAGCCGCAGTGCACCAGAATGAGCCGTGGTGCACCATGGGCTAGCTGCGGTGCACAATCGAGATGATGACATTTAAAATTCATGGGGGAGTTTTGTTGCAATAGTGCACCAGAATGAGCAATGGTTCACCAGAATGAGCTGCGGTGCACCAGCATGAATCGTGGTGCACCATGGGCTAGCCGCGGTGCACCAGAATGAGCCTTAGAGCTCCGTGGGGTAGCCGCTGTACACCAGAATGAGCCGAGGTTCACCAGAATGAGCCGTCATGCACCATGGGCTAGCCGCGGTGCACCAGAATGAGCCGTGGTGCACCGTGGGGTAGCGGCGGTGCACCAGAATGAGCATTGGTGCACCATGGGCTAGCCGCGGTTGACCAGAATGAGCCGTGGGGCACCATGGCCAGCCGCGGTGCACCAGAATGAGCAGGGGTGCACCAGAATGAGCCGTGGTTCACCATGGGCTAGCCGCGGTGCACCAGAATGAGTAGTGGTGCACCTTGGGCAAGCCACGGTGCACCAGAATGAGCCGCAGTGACTAGAATGAGTCGTGGTGCACCATGGGCTAGCCGCGGTGCACCAGAATGAGCAGGGGAGCGCCAGAATGAGCCGTGGTTCACCATGGGCTAGCCGCGGTGCGCCAGAATGAGTCGTGATGCATCTTGGGCAAGCCACGGTGCACCAGAATGAGCCGTGGTGCACCATGGGCTAGCCGCGGTGCACCAGAATGAGGCGTGGTGGACCATTGGCTAGCCGCGGTGCACCAGAATGAGCTGTGGTGCACCATGGGATAGCCGCGGTGCAAAAGAATGAGCGGTGGTGCACCATGGGCTAGCCGAGGTGCACCAGAATGAGCCGTGGTGCACCATAGGTTAGCCGCGGTGCACCAGAATGAGCCGTGGTGCACCCGAATTAGCCAATCGTGCACCATGGGTTAGTCGCGGTGCACCGGAATGAGTCGCGATGCACCGTAATGAGCCGTGGTGCACCATGGACTAGCCGCAATGCACCAGAATGAGTCGCGGTGCACCAGAATGAGCAGTGGTGCACCATGGGCTAGCCGCAATGCCCCAGAATGAGCCGCCGTACACCACAATAAGCCAGGGTGCACCATGGGCTAGCCGCGGTGCACCAGAATGAGCCGTGGTGCACCATGGGCTAGCCGCGGTGCACCAGAATGAGCCGTGGTGCACCATGGGCTAGCCGCAGTGCACTAGAATGAGTCCTGGTGCACCATGGGCTAGCCGCGGTGCACCAGAATGAGCAGGGGAGCACCAGAATGAGCCGTGGTTCACCATGGGCTAGCCGAGGTGCACCAGAATGAACCGTGGTGCACCCGAACTAGCCGTCGTGCACAATGGGTTAGTCGCGGTGCACCGGAATGAGCCGCAGTGCACCGCAATGAGCCGCGGTGCACCAGAATGAGCAGTGGTGCACCAAAATCGAGGGTGGTCGTCCGAGCAAATTGAGAAGGAATTCCCCCGAAACACGTCCCACTCTGGCAACTCGGCAATCATCGCAATTGTGTCCCCATGGCATCAGGAATCGAGAGGGACACACCGAATGGGCGACGTTCGGTTGTGGATGCGAAAGGAATCAAGCACCCACGTGGGATGCACTGGGATCCATTACTCTTGCGTCGTCGATGGCTGAACGAGCAACGCCACATTGTCGTGGGAACTCAACCTCAACACAGCGGGACATTGGTGCGCACGACGTTGCTCCTAGCAAGCGTCAAAGGCCTAACCCACCTCCCTCGGTGATGTACACAATACCTAGGCCCCACAAGCATGGGAAGGCTTGCACGAGCTCTAGGGAGAGCCCCTATGGTGCCCTTACACAGCCCACCGCAGGCGTGGGAAGGCAGGCAGCTACTTCCCCCTATAATAGCCTTATATGCATTTGCCAGTTTTGCACAAGTAGATACCTTTTTTCTGAGGAGGAAGAAGTCCAAATTCGGACCTAGAAATTAAATTTCGGTCTGATTTTTTGCATGCATTCTTGTAAAAACCATATCTTGCTGTTCCCAAAGTCTCATGATTTTTCTAGATGGGATTAATTTAATATTAATTTTTCAAGAGGCGTAATTTGAGAAAATCCGAAAAAATGGAAAAATCGTACCCAGGCATCGAATTTTGATTAGCCAAGAGTTTGTGTGTGGTGCTCCCACGATTTTTGAGTTCCTCAAACCCATTTGATAGTGTTTCTACATTTGTTTTGGTCAATCTTTAGTGTAGTCTATCATCGGGTGCACCAGAAAGAGCCGCAATGCACCAGAATGAGCCGGGGTGCACCATGGGCTAGCCGCGGTGCATAAAAATGAGGCGTGGTGGACTACTGGCTAGCCACGGTGCATTAGAATGAGCCGTGGTGCACCCTGGGATAGCCGCGGTGCCCCAAAATGAGCCGTGGTGCACCATGGGCTAGCCGAGGTGCACAAAAATGAGCCACGGTGCAGCAGAATGAGCCGTGGTGCACCGCAATGAGCCGTGGTGCACCATGGGCTAGCCGCAGTGCACCAGAATGAGCCGCGGTGCACCAGAATTGAGTTCGTGGTGCACCATGGGCTAGCCGCGGTACACCAGAATGAGCTATGGTGCACCAGAATGAGCCGTTGTGCACTATGGGCTAGCCACGGTGCACCAGAATGAGCCGTTGTGCACCATGGGCTAGCCGCGGTGCACCAGAATGAGCTATGGTGTACCTGAATGAGCCGTGGTGCACCCTGGGCTAGCCGCGTTGCACCAGAATGTGCCGGGGTGCACCAGAATGAGCCGCGGTGCACTAGAATGAGTCGTGGTGCACCATGGGCTAGCCACGGTGCACCAAAAATAGCCTTGGTGCTCCGTGGGCTAGCCGCTGTGCACCAGAATGAGCCGTGGTTCACCAGAATAAGCCGTGGTGCACCATGGGCTAGCCGCAGTGCACCAGACTGAGCCGTGGTGTACCATGGGCTAGCGGCGGTGCACCAGAATGAGCTGTGGTGCACCATGGGCTAGCTGCAGTGCACTAGAATGAGTCGTGGTGCACCATGGGCTAGCCGCGGTGCACCAGAATGAGCCGGGGAGCACCAGAATGAGCCGGGGAGCACCAGAATGAGCTGTGGTTCACCATGGGCAAGCAGCGGTGCACAATCGAGATGATGAAATTTAAAATTTATAGGGGAGTTTTGTTGCAATGGTGCACCAGAATGAGCAATGGTGCACCAGAATGAGCTGCGGTGCACCAGAATGAATCGTGGTGCACTATGGGGTAGCCGCGGTGCACCAGAATGAGCCTTAGAGCTCCGTGGGCTAGCCGCTGTGCACTAGAATGAGCCAAGGTTTACCAGAATGAGCCGTGGTGCACCATGGGCTAGAGGCGGTGCACCAGAATGAGCCGTGGTGCACCATGGGCTAGCCGCGGTGCACCAGAATGAGCCATGGTGCACCCCGCGGTGCACCAGAATGAGCCGTGGTACACCATGGGCTAGCCGCGGTGCACTAGAATGAGTCGTGGTGCACCATGGGCTAGCCGCGGTGCACCAGAATGAGCCGTGGTGCACCATGGGCTGGCCGAGGTGCAGCAGAATGAGCCGCAGTGCACCAGAATGAGCCGTGGTGCACCAAGGGCTAGCCGCGGTGCACCAGAATGAGGCATGGTGGACCATTGGCTAGCCGCGGTGCACCAAAACGAGCCGTGGTGCACCATGGGATAGCCGCGGTGCAAAAGAATGAGCTATGGTGCACCATAGGCTAGCCGAGGTGCACCAGAATGAGCCGTGGTGCACCATGGGTTAGCCGCGGTGCACCAGAATGAGGCGTGGTGCACCCGAATTAGCCGTCGTGCACAATGGGTTAGTCGCGGTGCACCGGAATGAGCCGCGGTGTACCGCAATGAGCCGTGGTGCACCAAAATCGAGGGTGGCCATCCGATCAAAGACTAACCAGAGAATCGTTACCTCCACCCCATTTTTGCCAAATTCCATCGTTTAGACCACTTTTTCGGGGCCCAGAATATTTTTTATCAAATCCCTGAACAAGTGAAAATTGAGAAAATCCGAAAAAATGGAAAAGCATACCCCGACATTGAATTTTGAGCTGGTTTTTTTGCAGGCGTCTATAATTAAATATACCCAACATCCCCTCCAAGTTTCATTGGATTTCATGGTGAATTTTTTCATTGATCTGAATATGCATGCTCCCCCTAACCTATAGGAACCTTGCCTTGTATGCAACTGCCAAGGCTTTGTGTGTGGTGCTCCCACGATTTTTGAGTTCCTCCAACTTATTTGATAGTGTTTCTGCATTTGTTTTGGTCAATTTTTAGTGTAGTCTATCATCGGTTGCACCACGTCAGGCACCGGGTGCACCTCGTCCGGCACCAGGTCAAGCATCAGGCGCATCTCGTCAGGCACCGAGTCAAGAATAAGGTGCACCAGGCGCACCTCATGGGGCACCAAGTCAAGCATCCGGGGCATCTTGTCGTGCACCAGGTGCACAACCCACCGCGGGTGTGGGAAGGCAGGCAGCTGCTCCCCCTATAATAGCCTTATTTGTAGTTGCCAGTTTTGCACAAGTAAATACCTTTTTTTGAGGAGGAAGAAGTCCAAATTCGGACCTAGAAATTGAATTTCGGTCTAATTTTTTGCATGCATGCTTGGAAAAACCATATCTTACTCTTCCCAAAGTCCCATGATTTTTCTCCATGGGATTAATTTAATATTAATTTTTCAATAGGCGTAATTTGAGAAAATCCGAAAAAATGGAAAATCGTACCTAGACATCGAATTTTGATCTGATTTTTTGTAAACATCCATGCTTAAATATATCCAACATCCTCTCCAAGTTTCATTGGATTTCATGGAAGGATTGATTTTAATGAATTTTTGGAGCCTATGCCTCCTCCCCATATAATAGGCTTATATGCATTTGCCAATTTTGCACAAGTAGACTCCTTTTTTGCGAGGAGGAAGAAGGCCCAATTTGTAGAGGGTGGCCATCCGATCAAAACTAACCATAGAATCGTTACCCCCACCCTATTTTTGCCAAATTCCATCGTTTAGACCACTTTTTCGGTGCCCGAAATATTTTTTATCATTCCCTGAACAAGCGAAAATTGAGAAAATCTGAAATAATGGAAGCGCATACCCCAACATCGAATTTTGAGCTGCTTTTTTGCAGGCGTCCATACTTAAATATATCCAACATCCCCTCCAAGTTTCATTGGATTTCATGGACAATTTTTACATTGATCTGAATATGCCTGCTCCCCCCTAACCTATGGAACCTTGCCTTGTATGCAACTGCCAAGACTTTGTGTGTGGTGCTCCCACGATTTTTGAGTTCCTCCAACTCATTTGATAGTGTTTCTGCATTTGTTTTGGTCAATTTTTAGTGTAGTCTATCATCGAGTGCACCGCGTCAGGCACCGGGTGCACCTCGTCCGGCACCAGGCGCATCTCGTCAGGCACCTGGTGCACCACTCCATGCATCTCGTCAGGCATCGAGTCAAGCATAGGGTGCACCATGCCTGGCGGTCGGGGCACCACGTAAGGCACCAGGCGCGCCTCATGGGGCATCATGTCAAGCATACGGGGAATCTCGTCAGGCACCAGGTGCACAGCCCACCGCGGGCATGGGAAGGCAGGCAGCTGCTCCCCCCTATAATAGCCTTACATGCAGTTGCCAGTTTTGCACAAGTAAATACCTTTTTTCTGAGGAGGAAGAAGTCCAAATTCGGACCTAGAAATTGAATTTTGGTCTATTTTTTGCATGCATGCTTGGAAAAACCATATCTTACTGTTCCCAAAGTCTCATGATTTTCCTCCATGGGATTATTTTAATATTAATTTTTCAAGAGGCTTAATTTGAGAAAATCTGAAAAAATGGAAAATCGTACCAAGGCACCGAATTTTGATCTGGTTTTTTGCAAGCATCCATGCTTAAATATATCCAACATCCTCTCCAAGTTTCATTGGATTTCATGGAAGGATTGATTTTTAATGAATCTTTCGAGCCTATGCCTCCTCCCCCCATATAATAGGCTCGTCTTCCTTACGGTGTTCACCAACGGCACGTGCCTCTGGGGGGCCGAGGCCTCCTACTGTAGGTCGGCAAACAAGCGATGGGCGCACGCATCGCTTCTAGCCCGGATTCTGACTTAGAGGCATTCAGTCATAATCCAACGCTCGGTAGCTTCGCGCCACTAGTTTTTCAACCAAGCGCGATGACCAATTATGCGATGACCCACTGCGGCTATGGGAACCGAGATCGAAGATGCTGAGAGCGGCGAGTCAATTAAGAAGCCGGATAAAGAGGATAAGGAAGAAGACGAGATGTCGAATGAGCTTGAGAAGCCAGCAAAGGAACGAGAAGCGTGGAATCTGAGATGCTTGACGGAGTTAATTAAGTTGGAAGGTGTTAGAAGTTTTTTTGTCAGTGATCAATATTGAAGAAAACAAGCGCGATCAGAAAGTTGAAGAAAAGCAGAAGCAACACGAAGAAAGAAAGAAGAATTTAAAATTTATGGAGGAGTTTTGTTGGGATTAATCTTAAATGTTCATTTTTTATTTTAAATGTCTGAATGGGGTGCCCACAGGCCGACGCAAGGAACGCGCGGTGTCGGAGCATGCTGTGAGGCGCTCGCTGCCGTCCACAATCGAGATGATGACATCTCCGCGAGCATTTCGAAAGCCCGGGCTTTGGCCACCATCGCAATCCGCGTCGGTCAATGCCCCGAGTCGATTGGCAGACCGGCTCTCACCGTTCCACATCCGACCGGGGCACATCGCCGTCCCCCATCCGCTTCCCTCCCGACAATTTCAAGCACTATTTCACTCTCTTTTCAAAGTCCTTTTCATCTTTCCCTCGCGGTACTTGTTCACTATCAGTCTCTCCTCAGTATTTCGCCTTGGACGGACGCGAGTACCATTTCACAGGTAGTCAGCACAGGAAGCGCGAACGAACACCAGAGCCGCAACGGGACACTTGGTGACGCTGGAGAGGGTTACATGCAGACCGTTCGATGCACAAGCATGGAGCCGGCTAGCACAAACAACCCAACCACCACTCACACGGTCTCGCGTTCAGTACTACCCAACACCACAAAATGAACCACAACCCACATTGCCTACGGCATGCGCGCGATGGAAGCATCCGGTAGCGCCTTGTCTATCTCGCTAGGCATGATCGATACCATCAAGAACCAGCCCTCGCCGCCGCCAATTCCTTTCACAACTTGTTCAGTCGTGATTCATCCGGGTGCCTCCTCAAGATCAACGATGCACGTAAGGCAATAACAGCCGGGTCCGGGGTAAGTCCCCAAAACGCACTGATAAACCCCTGGTTCATCAGGTTTTTCAGCACAAATTAGGATTAATTTGTATGAATAATTGGTTGAATAAGGAGGTTAATGCCTTAATATTTCCTGAATTACAAGTTCTGAGAACTTTGTGAAAATCTACATTGTCTTGTAGGGAAAGAAAGCCCAAAAAGCATCAAAAGAAGGAAGAAGATTCTGGAGGAGAAAATTGCCCAAGTGTTGAGCGCTAAAACGGCCACACTGACCGTTTTAGCGCGCTGCTACAGTTTGAAGAAGGAAGTTACTGGTGCTGAGCGCTAAAACATCCACAGATACCGTTTTAGCGCGCTGCTGCAAATCAGAATTGGAAGCCTTTGGAGCTCAACGCTAAAACGTTCGAATCAAGCGTTTTAGCGTTGAAGTCAGTTGAAAGCAGTTGGGAGGTTATCAGCCATGAACGCTAAAACACTCATTCAGACCGTTTTAGCGCCCAAGTCGGTTAAAAGCAATTAGTTACGCATCAAAACGGACGCTAAAACGCCCAGTTATGACCGTTTTAGCGTCCACATTATTTCTCAGCAGATTTGTAACACTATAAAAGGCAAAAGGCCTGAAAAATACAGATATAGATAGTTTTTCTCTCTCTCATTGTCCACTCTCCTCTCATTATCATATATCAGATCTTAGGATCTGAATTCTTTCTTTTTAAAACAATAATTCTTAGGAGTAGTGTAGCATTGCAATTGAAGATTGAAGATTCACTACCATGACAATGGAGTTTGTTCTTTCTTCTTCTCTTGTATTTAATTTCATTATGTCTGAGTAGAGTCCTTTGTAGTCTGATTCAATGGAACTCAAGTGTGTATTTATGAATAATTAATGTAAAGTTATGTTTTCCTATTATGTGATTTGTATGAAGTTGTCTTGATCAATCATTCTTGTTTATGAAATAATGTAGAACAGACATGTTTGCATTGTTTTAATGTTGACAACTTCATCATTAGTATTATAGTAGTCAAGACATTGATGCTATAATATTAATGTAATCTTAAGACCTTAGTAATTAATGCAAGTATTATGAAAGGAATCACCAAGACATTGGGGTTTCTGATTAATGTACTGTTGCGAACTCGGCAAGTGCACCGATCGTTCCAAGTAATAAAGTGATAAGAAAGTATCGTCTCCACAGGGATTGATGAACAATTACTACTATAACCAGTCCTCTTAAGTTAGATAATCGATTGATTGTTGACAAATAATTGCAATTTAAATTAAATGACAATAAAAGTAAAAGAATTGTTTTTGTATTTTTCTGGAAAATACTTAAAATAGATGAAGAAATGTTTTTGTAGAAAAAGTAATGAAGAAGACTGTAGCCAGGGTACATTCACCAATTGCTCCCAATTTTACTTCGGATTGATTCATAAAACCTATTGAAATTAACAACTCAGACAAATTATCATCTTTTAGAAATAATTAGTTAGATCCCAATCCCTTGGCGATCTAACCCTTTACTTCAATTGGAACCCTAATCCCTTAGTAGTTCCGCCTGAAAATAAGCATTATGTAGATAAATCCCACGACTGCAATCCATACAAGTCTATCCCTAGAACATGCATAGAGAGTCATCTTTATCTCCTTTCAGGATCAGTATTCCAACATCCCTATTGTGAATCCTGATCCCCAGAATATTATTCCCTATTAGGTTGATCAGATCTAACAGAAATAATATCAATACGCTCAAGATAAAAGATGAAATATATTAATTCAATACATAAAATGATTCAATCCTTGTAGCAATTGTTTACAAAGGGATCATGCCCCTGACTACAGAAATAGATCTAGCCAATCAACATCATGATCGCTGATCTGATTTCAACATAAACTGGAAAAGAAAATAAAGAAGAATACAAGAACAGAGTGATGAACACGAAGAACGCCTCCTCTAGGTCTTGTGATGTGTATTCTGAGATGCTTTTCTTCAGAGGTTGAGTCTCCTTTTATAAGAGGGATTCTGACCTAATTTGCATTTTTGAATCTTCTCACTTTCGCGCTTCCCACGCTCAGAGCGCCACTCCCGCGCTCTGGGCGTGGGAGTTTCTGCCATTTTTTTACTTCCCGCGCTCACAGCGCCATTCCCGCGCTGTGAGCGCGGTTCCTTCTGTCCATTTTTGCCTTCTCGCGCTCTCAGCGCCACTCCCGCGCTGAGAGCGTGGGAACCTAGGTCTTTTTGATATGTTTTTGCCTCCTTTTGTTCATCTTCTTTGATATTCAGACTTTGGATATTTTTACTCTTTTTCTCTGCTTTTCTTGCATTGATTGAGTCATTTTCTTCCTCTTTTTGCCTTGTAATTTCCTATATGCTGACCGCATATCAAATAATTCCCAGATTTGAACTTTGCTGTCCCTAGCAATGTATAAGACTAAATCCAGGAAACAGATTAATCCAACATAACACTGTACAGCCAACAGATCATCTTACTAAGTATGCTTGAATCAATGTGAAGAATTAATAATGCCTTTCATGAAAAGATTAGAATCTAATTTGCACATCCCTCACCCAGATAATCAAATAACGCTCAATACTCAAGTGTTTGGGGGAATGACAATTACTCCAGCTATCACTGTAATAACATTATCATAAAACTTGCTCATATTCTCAAGTACCTAAAGATGAGGAACATTAATACATGCAAAATTGATCAAAAGGACATCACAGGTTGTAACTTGGCCAGGCTAAAGGGTGGAATTTTTCTGGATAGTAGCTCAAGTAACAATGAGATTGAAAATTTGATAGTTTTTCATTTAACACATTCAACTCATTTGTTTTGCTCCACTAATGTTCCCACAGAATTTCGGGAATTCCTTCCGCCATATTTCCTTTTATTCACCTTTTTCTTTTCCTTTTTAAAGACACAATTCAGTCACCTTCTTTATCTTGACCTCTGTGGAGCTCACCTTAATTTCTTTCTTACACATCAGGGATTCAACCTCTTTTTAAGGTAAGAATATGTCTACTCAACAGGGGTTTATGAACAAAAAGGTTCAGGCCCAAAGGGTTAATATTGGAAGAATTTACAGAGGTGATTTATTTGGCCGTGGCTACAAAAGAAAATCTGCCTTCATCATTTCAATCTATGCATGTATTTCAGAGAAACAAAGCAAGTTCTAGAATGCTATCACAGTGATATCTCTCAAAATAAATTCAGTGTTTGGGCCCAAAAACTTACTAGCTATGATGTTAAACTAGATTTCCAAACTAATCATTTAGGCATTTATTAACCATTCAAGCTTAGCAATTCAGACATACTAGTTGACAAAATTTGGCTATACAATATCATGCTAGCAATTTGTATATCCAGAATTTAATCAAACATAACTGAACCTGAGAATTTCCTTTTCAATACAAGACTTCTTTTTTTTTTCATGGTGTGGTTCCACCATATTCATCAATCTTGCAATCTTGCATGCAGCATGTATGCCATAATTCCCAGATTTGAATGTTGCTGTCCTCAGCAACAAACTAATCTAAGACATAGCTTAAGCTGCCAGATGTAGGACACACAGAGTTGTTAATATCCAAAGCATAATATGCAAGAAATTAGAACCCAATATAAAGTGCCATCAACCTTAACTTTGTTCAACCTTAAAAACAAAATATAAAACTAAATTGTTCCAAGAAATTTAAAACAAAATGCAGTAAATGGGAATGGAGGAACAAGATCAAAAGCCATCCATAAATTCATCATCTGCAAAATCGCCCAGAATGTCATCATCTTCAGTGTTGGAAGGCATAGATGGGCCTGCTTGTGTAGCAGGGGGAACTTGACCCATTAATCCAGCCGTGTCAATTCCCCTATCCAGGCATAGTCGCTCCAACATGCTCATCATATAGTTGTTCTGAACCAGCAACTGTTGGAGCATCTCAGAATCAGTAGATGTGGATGGTGCGGATACTGGGACAGGTGGTGGAACAGCACCGCCAGATGCTTTCCAGATTGCTTGTCGACGGGACTCCTTCTGCATGTCATTATACGCACGCTGTGTTAGTTCTGCTTTGGGCTTGACATCCCTGGGCTCATCATCTGGGATCTCTACCCCTGCCTTGATGCATAGCTGCTCAATGAGAGAGCAATGAGCCAGACTAAAGTCTAACCGACCATGAGTAATCATGTGAGCTATCCTATCAGACAGAATAGCCCCAATATGGAGGTTGTGATTTCCCAGCAGAGTATACAGCAGGACTGCCCTTTCTACATTAACATCACTGAGATTTGTAGAAGCCATGATGGTTGAGTTGATGAATGAGTGCCAGAAGATTGCCTCTTCATTGAGATCAAGCCTATCCAATTTTTCTGGCACGGCTGGCTGGCCTTGCTTGGGCTTCCATGCAGCTTTGGGTTGAGCGATTCCTTCCCGGATAGTGGTAGCCAAAGCTGGCATTTCTTCTCTATATAACCCGTCAACCGGCTGCATCCTGTGGAAGGTGTCAGTGAAAAAGCAGGATTGGGTTGCTTCCCATGAGGTGTTCAGCAACCTCTCAATCTGGAAAGCAGTAAAAGAAACTTCCTTCCCCCTGACCCAGGTCTTTCTTGTCCTGTCTACTGTGTCCTTATCAGCATTGGCACAGAACTCTCTCAATATGGTGCTGCAGCTTATCTGTGGAAGTTGGATCAATTTTTGCCATTTCCTTCTTTCAATCGTCAGGACGACTGGACAGTCATCCGCCAGAAAACTGCTGATTCTTCGTTCTGGTATAATCTTCTTTTTCAAAAACCAGTTGTGGTACCGGTCTTGGTTTGCTGGAGATAGAAACCGGTGTGCGTCAAAATCAATCAGAGCAGGGGCTCTTTGCCTTTTGGTGCCAGCTGTACCTGGGGTTTTTTTAGCGGCCCTTTTTTCCTGCATTCAGAAAAGTTCCACCACGGATAGCATACAAATATGGACACCAGAATATTAGTTATGCACTGACAATTCCCAGATTTATTTTATGCAAACCATAGTTCATCATTGTGCAGCCTAACATGCCATTATCTTACATACCATTAATCATTCAAACCGCCATGCCAGTAATGATAATCATATTATGAATATGAAAAATGGAATTGCAACACTGACATACGTATAATCATGGAACATGCATTTCATCCGTTTTCACATATGGGGACCAGCATCTATTGCATCCTAGCATACATTTTGCAGAGAGATGAAAATTCGTGGCTTAAACATTCTATCAAATATGGATCATGCACTCATTCAACATCATAGCAGCAACAATAACATGGCAACTTGAACAAAATAAAATAATGCACTCTTACCTTGTCTCCTGCCATTTGCAAGAAGTGAATGTACCACAGAGTATGATGAATCCTGAAGAGAAAACTTAACCTTAATCCTACAATGGTGGGGAGGAGTGGAGGAAGGAAGTGTGGGGGGAGAGAGAAGTGATGAAGAGGAGAGGAAGAGGGGAAAGGGGGAAGAAGAAGAAGAAGAAAGGGGAGGGGAGGGTGGCGGCTGAGTGAGAGAGAGAGAGAGAAGAAGAAAAATGGGGAAACTTTTAGGGTTTCCCCTTTTTAAAAACCTGTTCGCGCTACCCGCGCTCTCAGCGCCAACCCCGCGCTGTGAGCGCGGGTTCTTCTGCCAATTTTGGTGGTCCCGCGCTGATGGCGCG
>JAVKPL010008057.1:0-32345 GCA_032173675.1 Gastrolobium villosum | reverse complement strand
TGTTATACCTCGAGATGCTACAACTAATGATGATCCTGTAGAGGATATAGAAGATGAACCTAGACGTAGCAAGAGGCAAAGGACAGCCACATCCTTTGGACCTGATTTTATGACGTATTTATTAGAAAATGAGCCTCGGACTTATAAGGAAGCTATAATGTCTCCAGAAGGACCATTCTGGGAAGAGGCTATCAATAGTGAGATAGAGTCTATTTTGTCCAACCACACTTGGGAATTGGTAAATCTTCCTCCTGGCAACAAGCCTTTAGGGAGTAAGTGGGTGTTCAAAAGAAAAATGAAAGAGAATGGCACTATTGATAAATATAAAGCAAGGCTTGTGGTAAAAGGCTACAGGCAACGTGAAGGTCTCGATTATTTCGATACTTATTCTCCTGTTTCACGGATCACATCCATTAGGATGTTGATCGCAGTAGCTGCTTTGAATGGACTAGAAGTACATCAAATGGATGTTAAAACGGCATTCTTAAACGGCGACCTGGAAGAAGAATATATTTAGAACAACCTGAAGGTTTTGTTGTTCCAGGACAAGAACGGAAAGTTTGTCGCTTAATAAAATCCCTTTACGGGTTAAAGCAAGCTCCAAAGCAATGGCATGCGAAATTTGATAATGTTATGTTATCAAATGGATTTCGAATTAATGAGTGTGACAAATGTGTCTATGTTCGAAATACAGGAAAAGGATTTGCAATTGTCTGTCTTTATGTAGACGACATGTTGATTATAGGTAGTAATAGTCAAATGATTAATGCTACTAAACAATTACTGAAAAGTAAATTTGATATGAAAGATATGGGGATAGCAGACGTTATCCTAGGTATTAAAATCCATAGAACATCTGCAGGGTTGGCCTTATCACAGGCTCACTATATAGCTAAGGTTCTTGAGAAATTCAAAAGTTTGAATATAACCCCTGTAAGGAACCCTGTAGATTGTAATCTTAGTTTATTAAAGAACACTGGTAAAGCTACAGCACAAAAGCTATATGCTCAAGTGTTGGGGAGCCTGATGTATGTTATGAACTGCACCAGACCTGATATTGCTTATGCAGTAAGTCTGCTAAGTCGCTTTACTAGTAATCCAAATGAAAATCATTGGAAAGCTATGGTAAGAGTTTTGGGATACTTAAAGTATACTCAAAATTATGCTTTGCATTACGAGAAATACCCCGCAGTTATAGAAGGGTATTGTGATGCAAACTGGATCACCGGCTCTAATGACACTAGATCCACAAGTGGATATGTGTTTACCCTTGGTGGAGGTGTTGTGTCTTGGAAATCGTCCAAACAGACTTGCATCGCAAGGTCAACCATGGAAGCAGAATTCATTGCTTTAGATAAGGCTGGTGAAGAAGCCGAATGGCTTCGTAACTTTATTGAGGATGTTCCTAATTGGCCAAAACCGGTACCATCTGTATGCATACATTGTGATAGCCAAGCCGCTATTGGAAGGGCCAAGAACGTCATGTATAACGGTAAGTCTAGACACATACGTCGTAGACATGATACCGTAAGACAACTACTCTCGAACGGAATCATTACAATTGATTATGTTAAGTCTAAGGAGAACATAGCGGATCCGTTAACCAAAGGGATTCCTAGAGAGTTGGTTGAATATTTGTCGAAAGGAATGGGTTTAAGGCCTATCAATTGTTGAGCATTGCGGTAACTCTACCTAGAAGAGTGGAGATCCCATGAACTAGGTTCAAAGAGACAACTAAGTGATGGTCGACTGCCCAAACACTGTGGAGTTTTAAACTCATACTCATTCCTAGACAAGACAGTGTATTTATGAGGGTAAGCACTTAGGCTTTTAATGATTTCTTAATCTGTGTGTTCAGATGATGTATAGTGAGTTACATCACAAGAAATCACCTATGTGAGTGTGAAGTGAGGGCCGCTTCTATGAAAATTTTTCAAAGGCCGATTCTCGAACAACACTCGCAGAACCAGGTAGGTGTCCCACGGCCAAAATGGGCGCAACAAAAGACCAACAATGCTAGAGAAGCAATTGTGTGACTCCTATTGTCTAGGTATACACTAAAGGTTGACGGTTCAAGTCGCCCTAGACCACCGATTGACCGAGTATATCCGATAGGTTTTCACTAGAGAAGGTTCAAAGGTAACTCCACCTATCTCGATGCAGTTGTTTCTCGTTGAGGAATTTACACTTTGCATTTATACTCTTATGCATATAGTCACGATGATTTGACTTCTTATCCATGTGGGGGATTGTTGGAATTAATGAGATTAATATACAATGACCCATTGGTTATGAATAAGAAGTGAGTTAATAAAGAAAAAGAGAAAATGGAAGATGAAGAGTCATGTGGGTTGTTTAACAAAGTCCCACATTGGACAATTGGTAGAAAGTGGGAGAGTATATAAACTCCCACCTCCATCTCCTTAATTGGCCCTTGGGTCACTACATATTTTATGTAGGGGAGGAGATAGGTGGGCTTTGGAGGGAAGCAACGTTTGGACAAAAAATAAAAATAATTTAATAAAAAATTATTTTTATTACACACAACCGAGCCGAGCCGGCCGGCCGGCCGGACGGACGGCGGCGGCGCGCGCGCGCGCGTGTGTGGTGGTGAACCAAAGCCGTTCATACCCGTTGTACCTGTTCGTCGGAACGGTCACCGGTCATACCCGTTCGCCACCGTCAGACACGGCGGTTCGCCGCCGGCGACTGTTCATCGTGACCGGTCAGTGTCTATAAATAGACACTGACACATTCGAAAATTCTATCCGGTTTTTTCTGCACAAAATCTCTGCCGGAATTTTTGTTCTTCCGGTATTGCATGTTGTTCTTCATCCTCCGGTGTAAATTCTTCTGGCATACTGTTGTGTTCGTTTGGGCTGTTGATTGGTAGTGCCACCATTCTTCAGACGGAATCCGTTCTATCCTGGGAGACAAGTGTCCATCAACCTTGGGCATCAGTGAGGGGGCAAATTGTCTTAAGGAGACACGTTCTGTGGGCTCGGATTCAATCCTCTTCTGCATACATTCTTCTGTCCAATTCTGTATTCAGACTACAAGTAAGTCTGTACTTATTTTATTTTTATTGCACAGTGATAACTCTGATCATCTACCCCTTCTGTCAAATACATGGGTTCAAGGCAATAGTGATTTTATATCACCCTCTGTCTTCTATAACAATATATATATATATATATGTATATGTATATATAGATATACATATATATATATATATAGATATACATATATATATATATATATATATATATATATAAAACCGGATTAGCATAGTGATCCCATGACCTTCCGGTTGAACTCGTGATCCCGGACCTCGGTCGGATCGGATTTTTAAACACTGGTTAGAGAAACTAACTATTAGAATTATTTATTTATTATTATTGAAAGTTATTATTTAATATACATAATAATAATAAATATCAAAATTTAGAAAGAGACAAAACCAAAAGCACGCCTCTCCCTTGAATCCGCCGTTGTAGCCCAACACATGAACTTTTTTCTTGTGACGGGAATGACTTTGGTTCATCCAGAGAAAGTAAGAATAAAGAACATATATCAATAAAATTTGGCAGACTTGGTAGGTGATTGAGTTTTTTAAATATGTGGACAGGAGATATGATTCCTAATTGTATATATGGAAAATACTTTGTTAATAGAGACAAAATTTACTTTAGTAATCTCATATTTACATCTTGAAATGATTAATTTCGACTATCGATCAAAGGATACTTTAAAGAAACTAAAAAAATAATAAAATATATATACGAGACAAAGTTGGCCCATAAGCAATTTAATGAAATTCTTCAGATTGCGTGTCACGAGCAATTTGTTTCAAACGAATAATAAATGCAGATTACTTAGTGGAGTAGATTTGGCAGTACTCCGTTCCACCTACATATGCAAATTGCAAACAACATAGACTCCACAAGTCCACATACACCTATTCTAGTGTGTTTGATGTGATACATAAGCTTATATGATATATTATGAAATTTTTAGTTATTTGGTGTGATCATTGTATAGTATAAGTTTATATAATAAAATTTTCTTATACATCAAAATAATGTATAATTTAATCAAGCCTGGGGGTGGTGAATTAGGCATGATAAATGATTGATGTATTAATATTGCTTACAAGTACAATTCCCAAGAATTAATATATCATTTCAATATTTATATATTAAAATCAAATTTTTTAATATATTAATTTTTAAAATATCGAATGATATTATTTTATACAATATCATACCAAACGCCGGATAGTGTTAAAATTTAATCAGATCTTATACAATCAGATCTTATACTATAAGGTCTTATACTATCAGGCCTTATTCTATATTATACACCAAACATGCCTCTAATTCTATGCTGTTTACCTTGGTCAAGCCATAGTTTTTGCTCACATCGGAAAATTTTGAAACATGCATTTAATTTTAAGGTATTCCATAACACCAAAAATATTTTTATCTACGGAGTGGTTTTTTTTTTTTTGTATGTATATAAATAGTGGCACGTTTGAATTTATGACTTTGTGCAAATTATTTAAACCCCTCATAACTAGGTTAATCATAATGGCTTTTTATGGAGCAATTTTACATAAACATAGAGAATTACAACGGTTTAAACAACTAAATTCTCTTTATGAGTAGTCCATTTAATGTTCTTATTACAATAATTTATGGAAATTAATTGTTGTGTACTTTTGTTTCCTTCTGTGCTAATTGGTAGATTGTGCGCAATAATCTCCAATAATACATAATTACTTTTATATATGTGCAAAAAATAGATAACTCGGGAAAATAAAAATTGTGCTCAATAACTAATATTTTATTATATGGAAAAAATATTTATTCTTTTAAAGGATCCAACTTTATATCATTTTTATTTTAGATCATAATCATTGATTTCCGTCAATCAACGATTATAATTTATTGGATCAAATTTATTAATTAATTTAAAATTTATAATAAAACCTAATAAATTCCAACCGTTAATTGACAGAATTTAATGGTTAGGATCTAAAATGACACAAAATTAAATCCTTTAAAAGGATAAATATTTTTCCCTTATTTTATTTATCTCCATCCAAACAAATTTCTATAGAGAAAAACAGTTCATGGTTCGTGTGAAGATATATTATTATATTCACAAATGTCCATCATTATTATTGGAGCGTGAAAATGATAAATTTAGAATAAGTGTTCAGAATTTACTTGTAAGGGATAAAGATAAAGTCTTATATTGGTTCAAAATATGATGACATATGTGGAAGAATTTATAATGCTTTTTTATTACCATTAACCGTTGATTTTCACGAGATGATGACAAACTATATTGCACCGACACTGATACAGGACATGGGATACGATACGACACGACACTTTGACACGTAAATTCTAAAAAATGTTAAATTCTGACACTTTAGGACACATTTTGATATTATATAATATTTTTATTTTATGTAATGTATATTATATTTAGCATTCAATAATTTAACAAAATAATAAAGCTAAACTTATAATACTCATCATTTTTGCAAAGAAACATAAGATATCCCAAATATATATATTAAACTCAATAAAATCATAATCGTGATTTAACAAATCTAATAGTTGGAACTCAAAAAGCAACACAACGTAATCTTTGAATCTTTTTTAAATCTTTGCAACAAGTGTCGGAGTGTAGAGTAGTGTCATATATGACACGTCATGATTTTTGAAGTGTTGGTGATGACAAACATGAACTTTCATTTTTCTCCAATTTTCAAACCACACATGACAATGTGTGTCAAGCATTAGAGCTCTACACATTCCATCTCTAAAACTAACTTTGAAATATGAAGACGCGTACCACCACTAAATTTATGAAATTGTTTAATTTTTTTTATCAATTTATCAATTATTCGATTAATCCCTTTCGATCGAGTTGGGAATAGTGACTAAAGTGCCACGGTTGGTAAAAAAATTACCAAACTGTCACGCTAACAGTAAATTTTGTCAAAATGTCACGTGACATATTTTGCTACACCGTGTAGCGAAATCTGTGTGCAAATAATTCGCTACACAGTATAGCGAAATATGTCACGCCAGAACAAAAAATGCCATGTGTCAAAATTGGAGAAATTCGCTACACTATGTAGCGAATTTCTACAATTTTGACACATGATATTTTTGGTTCTGAGCATTTTGACGTGGCATATTTCGCTACACTGTTTAGCGAATTATTTGCACACATAATTCGCTAGACAGTGTAACGAAATATGCTACGTGGTATTTTGGCAAAATTTATTATTTGCGTGAAAATCTGATAATATTTTTTGTCCAACAGTGACAAAATGGTCACTATTCCCTGTAGTTGAATAGGATTATAAAGGCGAAAAAGTTTTCCTTTTTAATTTTTAATACAATTACACACTTGAAACTCAAACCCAAAACCATTAATTAAATTAAAATAATTCTTTTTGAATTAATTCAAGTGCTTACTTTTCGTACATAAGCAAATAATCATCATAGTCAGGCGAAATCCCAATTTTTAGTTTTCTCCACTGCCACTCATCAAAGCTCACAATTTTGAACTGTACAAACTCCTCACGAAGAGAGGCATTGATCCGTGCTCGAAATCTCTCCATAAATTCGTAAGTTACTACAAAACAAGATCCTTCTCCTAAACCACTGTTTTATGTTCTAAACATGTACTTTAAAAAAGAGTAACCTTGTAGGTGAAGGTATTTCTTTTTATTTCTTTTTTTACAACTTTAATTATTTCCTTTTTCTTGTTCATAAATTTATTTCGTAATCTTATTATTCTTTTCTTTCAATTATTATTATTATTATAATATTATTTCAAATACTGGAGGCATTTCATGTCACACAATCAATTCATGATCACTGCATTCCACATATATATCCTCGCAAGGTGTAACAAAAAGCAATGAAGAATTTAAGTCTGCTTCCATTCATCAATGTATAGTTAATTACATGAATACATTTATTTATTTTTTAACTCACTTTAATATTTAAAGTAAGAAAAAAAAAGTATAATAACCCTTAACAGAAAATAAAATTATAGGCAAACTAACCCTTATTTTTGCCACCTTATTTAGTTGGGGAATGATCCGTTTACAAACTTTTTTAACAAATTACATTAAGTATGACTGGTCATATATTCTTGATTGAAATATGACCGGTCATATTTAATGTAGTTTGTAAGAGTTTGTAAACAAAAAATTTGTAAATATAATCTTGTTTAGTTACTTAAATTAACAGGAACAACTAGAAGGGGTGTGGCCTTTTGTAAGGTAATTCCAAATTTTTCTTCCATGTCCATATCTTCTGGTTTCATGCCATCTTCAAGCTTCCAATCAAATGAGTTGATCAGTGAACCCAACATCAAGAGCAACATTCTCATAGCTAACATCATGCCAGGGCATATTCTTCTCCCAGCACCAAATGGTGCAAGCTCAAAATTATGACCTTTGATATCAATCTCTGACTCTAGGAACCTCTCTGGTGAGAACAAAGTTGAATTCTTCCATAAGGTTGGATCCCTACCAATTGTCCACACATTAACTAGTACTTGTGCATCCTTTGGGATAGTGAAGCCACTTATGTCCACATCTTTTGCAGCTTTTCTTGGGAGTAAAAGAGGAACAGGAGGGTGCAAGCGAAAAGTCTCTTTTATGATTGCTTGCAAGTAAGGGAGTCTAGAAATATCTGATTCTTCAACTGGTTTACCTTTGCCTATGATTTCTTCAAGCTCTTTTTTCGCCTTTGACATGATCTCTGGTTTGAGTACTAATTCAGTCATTGCCCATTCAAGTGTTGAAGTTGTTGTATCAGTTCCCGCAACAAACAGATCCTATAAATCATAGTTCCAAAGTGAGTTAATTACATATAGTAGTGAAAATAACCAAAACCACTTTCCATTAAACCGCAACCAATGAGAGTAAGGACGAAGGCTAAGCAGCCTTATCCTTACATATTTGAAAGGAAACTGTTTCCGAATTCGAACTCGTGACTTTTTGATCACGAAGAAACAGTTTTACCACTGTAACACAGCAGTGATAATAAAGGGCCGACCCAGTTCAAATACTCACTTCGTGAGTGTCTGGGGAAGGGAATACTCTAGGCAGCCTTTCCTCTGCTTTTTGCAGAGAGACTGATTCGAACCCGCGACCTGACACACCACGGCAAGCAAGCTTACCGCTGAGCCAAGCCAAAATTTCATAGCACTTCATGAAATAAGAAGGGAGAGGAGGATACGTACATGTGCCAAATGTTCAATCATTGTTTTGTCCATCATCTCATTCTCTTTAGAAATGTTTAGCAGGGAATCTAACATGTCATTGTGTGTGTCAGAGCCTGAGCTTTCCCTCAGCTTCAACCGTTGCCTAATTAAGTTGTCAAAGATGTCCAAAACCTCAGCAACATTCTTTGTTTGTTGTCTTTTAACACCCTGCGGGTCAATCTTCTTCAGCACAGGAAAAAAATCAGCTATGTTTGGTGATCCAACAAGTTTTGTGATGTTTGTCACCAAGTCCTTGAACTCTCCTGCTGTACCTGCAGACTGAACCAAATCCACAGAGAAAATGGTGTTTGATAACAAATTTATAGTGGTCTTGAATGCTTCTCTTCCAATATCTACTGCTTCACCAATTTGGCTGCTTTTTTGAACATCACTGAGGAGTTGTTGCACTTTCTTGCGTCTCACGTCTTGGCTTGCATCAAGAGTCTTGTGTGCAAATAGTTGACCATTGCATATTTTCCTCAAGTCTCTCCAAAGAGGAGAAACGGGTATGAAGGCAAGGCTATAGTTTTCATGGTTGAGGACTGACACAGATTGGGGAATGGTTCTGTTTGACAAGAATTGATCATGTGTTAGGAGCACTTCTTTGGCCATATCAGCTGAGGAAATGACCACAGTGGTTATTTTACCTAGCTTGAGACTCATCACAGGACCATGAATCTTTGCAAGCTTGGCCAAAGACTGGTGTGGACTTTGCCCAAGTTCAAGGAGGTTTCCAATGATTGGAAGGCGTGAAGGCCCTGGTGGAAGCTTTGGTTTTGGTTTTATTGTTCTAGCAATAGCATGAATGGTTGCACATGTCAATAGGAGGAGTAATGTACATGTTACAAAATCCATCTTGGAAGTGATATTGGTAACAAATGGGGAGGGAAATTAAGGAGAGGATATAATTGGACTAGTTGTTGTTGTTGTTGTTGCATGGGGATACTTGGGAGCTCATCTTATATACACGTCTAATTGAACAAGACAAAATAAAATAGGGTTTATCATCTATCATTTAACGTGACCACAAAAAATTTCCTACACACAAAACATTGTGCGGAGCTCGCAGCAAAAAAAAAAAAAATCTGACACGCAAAACGAATCTCTATAACATAACACAATCACTTTTCCTACGACATAACTCTTATAAAACCCAATAAAACAATGTGAATTGTTATTCTATTGTCAAAATGCCATGTGGTAGAATGGTGATATGACATCAGCTTGATGAGTTTTTTTTTTTCCAATTTGTGAACTTTGAAAAGAAAGCCGTGTGGAGTATTATATTGTGTTTAGAATTATTAAAATATAGAGTCATTTGATTGATTAAATTTGATTTTAAAAATTGATTTTTTTAGTCATTTGAATTGATTCAGAAATTGAGTTTCATGCACGTTCGGAATGCCTTGAAAATGAGTTGAGCGGATATTTTAACATATAAGATTTTAGCATATTCTTGGTTTTTATCAGGGACAGTAGATATGTGATAGGAGTTTGTTCTCCCAATTCCTATTTTCTATATTTCTTTTTGTCTAATAGGACCTCCCTAGATTTGGAAGAAAAAAGAAAAGGGGTTATAAAATCAAGTCAGATTTTATTTTATCCAGAAAAAGAAAAAAATGTGTATACTTATCATATGAATATAAATTGAGCCATTCAAAACCCATACCTATTGAAATTAGCTAAAGAATCCGTGTAAGCATCTGTTATGGGATATTACTTAACGCATCTTTGGACCGAACGCGTGATTAATTGATTTCAAAATCCATTATCGTTATCCTCTTATTAGAATTATATTGCATGACAAAAGCTAAATGGGTTTTTCAACTTTTTGAAAACAAAGCCATTAAAATAATAAAACAGAAAAAGCTATTCAATTCACAGGGATTCGTTTGACAATGAATAGAGTAATCGCGAGTATTTGACTTGATTTTGGTGAATATCAATCGTTGACAAACCCAAAATGGTGCTTAAACATGGAGCATTGTGCATGTGACCTTAAGGGTTAATGATGCTCCTCACTAGTAACATTCAATGCACATAACTAGATGACCGAGTCTTGTTATCAGGACTTGACGAACCAAAAGATATAGACTCGTTTCTTAGAAATGCACCCTCTGACCGCTCATTTTTATATTTGTTGGAAGGAAATTGCACCTCAACATGAAAATGGGGTGGAGACTTGGTCTCGTGCATTTGATGTGAAAGGATAGTGTGTAACACCATCTTCGTGAATCAAACTGACGGGTTGTTCTAGTGGTCTCGAGTTAAGAGTTCTTGACAGCTATGTTATAAATTTAACGGGGAGAATTTTAACGCTTTAGTGGTTATGTTTAGTATCGGCAAAAATGAGCTAACTCGTCGGATTGAAGGCAAAAATGAGTCGGGTTGGGTTAAAAAAATGAGCTGTTAACCCAACCCAATCCAGCTCGAGAAAAAACGAGTCAACTCGCGGGTTGAATTTTTTTTGTATAAAAAATACAAAATATAATATACAAAAATGGACGAAACTCACACATGTTGTCATCAATTTTTTTTTTTCTCTAAACCTAAGTCCCTAATCTTCTCACATCCCAATCATTTTCATATTTTTAGGTTGTGCTGGCTTTGTTTGGTTCAAATATTTTACCTACTTGGTAGCAAGTGACTCTGATTATTTTTTGATATTGATCAAATTTGTTGTGAAGAAAATTCGAACCTAAGATATTTTGCTTTTATTTTCCTTTTTGTAACCCTTTGTTTAAGCTGGTGGAAGCCATAACTGGTGCATTAATACTACAAAATCATTTAAATATGCGGAAAATGAACCAACCCGCGAGCAATTTTCGAACCAACTCGAGTCAGGTTGAGTTTTCTGGCTCATTTTTTTTTTTTCGAATTAACCCTAACCCGACTCATTTTTTCGGATTACATGCGGATTGGGGCAACTCGAGCCGGATTGACCCATTTTGTCAACCCTAATTGTGCCTGGCTCGAAACAGAACCAAACTAATGGGGTAATTGATCATCCGATAAAAAAGAGTTGTGTATGGTGGCATCCTCTCCTACTTTAAGAAAAACACATTATTGACTAATGATTTCTATCAACTTGGATATATTCGGCTTCACAATAACTTTGCTTTGTGGATTTTCCAGTACTAGCCATACACAGCTCAACACAATAAACAAAAATGAATTTGTTGATTTCTTAGTTCCGAGAAAATTGAGGTTCTGTTTTCAATTAATACTAGCCAATGAGTAACTGAGGTTTAGTTTCATATATAGTAATGTAATTGGGAAAACATTTTCTCATGTGGTAAGAGAGTTGTTTTATCCTATTAGTGATCCTTCGATTTTCGTGCAATATTTTCTTTTACTTTTTTATTTTTTTAATAAATGTGGATCCCATATGAGATGTGTCTACAACATAGAAAATTTTTTCATGCGGCGTGAGAAAATCGAAACCAATATAATTATACTACTTGGTTTTGAGCCTGTCTTCCTCTTCAAAGCTCCATCCTAAGTTAAGATTCTGAAAGCAAATTAGCAGTTAAAATATTAGTTATTCCTAGCTAGTTAGTTAAGATGTTGAAAATTAAAACCAAAGGTCAAACAAAGTACTAGTACTAAAAGTTGCTTGTCTGCTTTTCTGTTAAGTAGTTGGTGTCTTTGCAATATAGATGGGTCCACTAGATATAGTTTGAAGAGCATAAACTCATGGGACATGACTAGTATTTGGGCATGGTCAATGCTAATATATTTCACGGAGTTGGGAATGTTTCCTAAAATGTTTATAACCTTGCAACCAATATATATCTAGGAGCACAAATGACATGACCCTCATCAATAACTTTAACCAACACTTCTGATTTGGATGGTCATGACTGGCCAACACTGATTCACTAACTGCTATCTTTAATGTAGATGGTAGTATAGGTAGGGGTGTGCAAAATAACTAAAAAAGTGGGTCGAACTATGAACCGAACCGAACCGCTCCATAAAATACCCGGTTTTAAAAAATTAGTTCATGAACCGATTTTTAACTAAACCCATTTTTAAACCGGTTTAACAACCAAACCAGTTTTTAGAACTGGTTTAAGAACCGAATCGTTCCGAACCGAATAATTAACCATTTTCAAACAAAACCAAACTAATTTTTATAACTTTTTTATTAAATGTTTAAAATTTTTTCTTTTCAAAAGAGGGTCGACCCGAAAAGCAATTAAAATTTTAAAAGGAGTTAACCAGTTTTGAACCATTAAAATTTAAACCAATTCGGTTCGGTTTTTCAAAAAATCCGGTTCGGTTCGACCTATGCACATCCCTAAGTATAGGATTAAGAACAAGAGTGTCTTTCTTAATGTTCATTTCATTTTTAACTAAACCCAAAATCGCAACAAAATTGTATTTCTCTGTACCTTAGTTCTCAGTAATAATTAAACCAAAAAAAACACAAATCAACATCAAGAGACTATTATAAGCAAAAAAAAAAAACATTTTATTCAACTACTGAGAAAAGCAATTAAAATTTTAAAAGGAGTTAGAGAATAATATAAACCATTAAAAAGGCCCTTACCCAACACCTTAAGGTTTTGGGTTTAGAAGTCATTTTTTGTTATCAATTATTGAATATTAAATATAATATACACACAAGATTAAAAATATTATTTAATATCAAAACGCTTGTGGAATTAAATAAGCATAAGGTAAACCAAAAATTGGACCTATGCAATAATCCACACTTAGCCCAAAGGGCTCTTGCTTGAGAGAATGTGTTAGAGGATAATATAAACCATTAAAAAAACCCTCACCTAACCCCTTATTTGTGAAATTAATTAAGGATAAGGTAAAACCAAAAATAAATAAAATTGGGCTATGTAATATCCACACTTCAAGCCCAAATGGCTCTTGCGTGAGAGAAAAATATAAACTATTAAAAAAGCTCTCACCTAACACTTTAAGATTTTGGGTTGAAGTGGTTCTTTTACAAGAGGCAAGGAAAGAAATGAACAAAAACATAGGTTTGCTCTAGATTCCTCTATATTGGTGAAGTCATTAGAGCCTCAACATCCTGTTTGTCAACTTTAATGGCTCTCTATACGAAAATATATAAATGCAATAAGAAAAATTCAAGCCCAGTGTTAAGCACTGTGTCCTTAAGACGATTTTGTCTGCTCTATGGTGCTCAAGATTCGTGGACAATTGTCTCTTAGAATAGAACGAATTACCTCTATCCTTTTAGCGGCACTTCCACATAGAATAGCCCCGTCAAACTCAACTTATGCGTGACCAATTGCACTAGAGTAGAAAAGTACAAATGTAAAGCATACACAAATACCAATAGGGAAAAAACTTGTGTCTTAAAATTATAATCCCTATTTATTTATAAAACATGCAATGTTACAATTTAAATAGCACCCATTCAAGGATGAAACAACATATTTGTTTAACGACCAAACAATACATCTTTTCAAATCAAACTTCTTATTCATAAAAAATAAAAAAGAGATTATATTTATAACATATTTTCTCTTACAATCACTTTTTTTACCGTTTGGATCAAAATCAAATTAACCAATATAAAATAATATCAAGTGAGAGCCGTTAATTTGATTTTGATCAAATGGTAGAAAAAGTAGTTCTAATAGGTTGTAAGTATAACTTCCCTTTAAAAATTAATCAATTTAAAAAAACTAATTCCAACAAAAACAACCCATGTGTGATGTAATTTTTTTTAAAAAAAATTATTGAAATAATGCAATTTCAAAATTTATTATCAAAGTAAAGCAATAAGTCTCGATGGTGTGGCCATAGGATCGGTTCAGCACGAGGGAGGTGCAAGACTTACTAGATCGGTTCCACACACTCCTTTAACAAACTTTGAGATTTTTTTTTAATCAAGCTTATTTGTTATATGGCAGTATAAAATATCCAATAAAATATATGACATCGTATTCCATATCACCGTATTCCATTTATTTCAATTCCACCATTTATTATATATCCAAGCAAAGCCTTATCTAACCAACATTATGCTTAACTACTATGTTTAAAAAAAAAATAAGGAATTTATAGGTGCACTTGCGAACAAAGGCGCAAAACAGGTCCACCATTGGTATAGATCAAAGGCCTTGTTCATCCCCATTGGAGCAAAAACTAAAGTTTTTAAAGACAACCTAAAATTGAAAAATTGTCATAAAGTTCAAATAGGGAATGCCAAGACATCTTTCAACATATACTAAAATAGAAAAACTAATAGTAAATAACCTCCTAGCTGAGATTCAAATTAACATATAAGTATATAATATAAAACCAAATGGATAATATTTGACAACAAACTGAAAACATTATAATTATCTTTGCATTTGTATTGACTAAAATTGTGGGGATGAAGCTAATATTCCGAACATATGTAGCATATAATTGCTAAAGCTATCTCTGAAGTTTGTAACACAATTCAAAACAAGTCCGGGTATAATTGAGACTATAAACTTTGGCTTGATGAATATGAACGACAGAGAAAAAGATATGTTTTCCTCATATTTCTGTCTTATTGCTGTTTATATAAGTACATTAAAATATGGGAAAAGTGTTTGTCATTTTAAATGACAGAAAGTTATGTCATTTTATTGCTTTGAATTTTAAATATAAGATTTCCATTTTTCATTAACATATACTTATTTTAAAATGACAAACAAAACCCTTAAAATATACTTAAACAAAAAAAGTACATTAAAATATTGAGATATAGTGGTGGCCATTGATACTTGTTAGGACTATATAAAATAAGAGAATGCAAGGCCTTTTCTACGCAGAAGCAGACTTTACTCATTGAATTTTGTCTAGCATTAACGAATCTCTGCCTTTTCTAAGTGGAAGCAAGCTTCAACTACTAGCAGGAGCGTTAAAGAATAATCTGTTTTTCTTTTATAGACCCAACTTTACTTATCCTTTAGTCCTTATTTTTTAGCTCCTTCCATATATTCCAAATGAATCACCAAATATTCTCTTCCAACAATGGGAATTAAGCTTTACTATTCTCATGTAAGCAATATTGAAATTTTGTCCAGATGGCTAAGCCTAAATGTTAGCTAAAGCCTCATTCCTTATTCAGAATATATGTTACAACTTCAACTGCCATTTTCTTTATAAACAAACACCTATCTCAAGTTCTCAACCAATATTATGTTAAAATTTCAACTTGACTCTTTAATGTATAAGAACCCAGACTTCGAACTTCACCCATCTTTTCAGTTCATTAACACGAGGCCTGATTCCTGTAGAGGCTACAATCTTGCTAGTCAACTGCAGCATGCTTAGTCTCACACATCAGTAGAAATCCTAGCCAACATGAGGTTTATATTTTCACTGCCCAGAGGAGCATTAGTAATAACTACCTAAAACATATCTGGAGAATATGATTGCATAGTTCGATACCTGCTTGCACACTGGGGAAGGATATGCCATGAAGTAACAGAGAAGTAACTTATTCAGGGATGTTATACATGCCCTCCATAATATCTCTCTGACAAGCCTACTTGGAATGAAGTATGCATTGCATTTAGCTCCCATATCTGAAAGTTATGAAAATTTGCTAAGATAACAACACAGGCATGAGTGAGCACCGGAAACAGAATGCATGGCAGCATGGTGAACAAATGCACTGCAGATATGCTATATCTACAGCCAAGGAAATGCAGCATTTTCTGCAGTTTTCACCTGTGTCGTAAGGATTCTGGAAAATAGACAATTATTCTACTGTCAAGAGAGCTCTGTTTGATAAAAGACGAAAAAATGGAAAAAGAATTTATGATGTTTGATGACAAGCTACAGATAAGAGATATTGAAAGCAAAAGAAGTGACTTTCAATCAGTACATGAATTAGTGAATCATGTAAATAGAGATGATTGGAAAGTTTATAAAACATGTGTATAATTAGAGATAAATCAGTGAATTCTATAATTCAGTTTTTAAGAAATAGATGAAGTAATTTTTTTATTTGAATTATGCATTAGATTCAGTGAACTATTGAAATTGTAGGGCTTAGAGAGGGAAGGAGGAAAAGAAGGAAAGGAGGCTCTGAATAATATGAAATTGGATTCATTTGATGTGATGTAAAATACAAATAACTAACACCTATTTATACTAATAATTGGATTAAGTACTTGTGCAGTACTACTAATACAAGTCCAAGCTCACTAAAATAATAAGACTCTTTAACCGAATCAAATAAGGAAAGAGATTGGAAAGCAAAATGAAATTAGGAGACAACACCTATGCTTGAGAACTAATTGCTCCTATAATATTTACATGATATTTTGTAGATATTCCAACATGAACGAGAGTCAAGTTTACACTGTCATGCCTTTGTAATCAAAAAGTTCACCCAAGTAAGATTGTAGAACACAATCTTTTCAAGGGAACTGAATTCCTACTGCAGAGTTGGTAATAATCCATACCTTACAGTCACAGACTTTGTTCTCTTGTCAAGCTGATGATCTGGCACGACCCCTGTTGTATCTTGGTGGGCTAGTCTTGGCAACATCTACCACTATCATCCAGCCATTGATAATCTGCAAGCAGAATAAAATCATAAAACACCGCCTAGCCTCTTTCTTTTCTGAATTATTCAACCCGTTCTTTTTCTTTCTCCAGGACAATCACGGAGCAGAACTGACGCAAAGCAAAATTACATTTTTCAAGCGGAACGAAAGAAGAATCTACCTTGCCATTCATCTCTTTCAGTGCTGCACTTGCAGCCTCCTCCGTGGTGTATTCAACAAATGCATAACCCTTGGACCTTTTTGAAATTTTGTCCATAATAACTTTAACTGCCAAGCATAACCATTTATAAGTAAAAGCTGGGACGATTTTGCTTCTGTCTTGAGACACTAAATATTGATGAGCAAAGAAATAATATATGAAGGTTCTACCTTCAACAAGCTCACCAAAGCCTTCAAATGCTGCACGCAAGGTTTTCTCAGATGTATAAAATGACAGCCCTGTTCAAGAGAAAAGTAATTGTCAAGTAGTATAACAATGATTGATTTTTTCATAGAAATAATTGAAAAAATTTGGTTTTCTTCGACTACTTTTCCTTCTACTATGTCATAGTATTTTGAAAAGAATAACACCTGCCAAATTACTTGCTCTAGTCTTGACAACGTAATTCACATATAACTTTTAGTTAAATAGCCACCATATTAACAGCCAGATGAACAGAGGATAAAACATGGTTATACCTAGAATCAATGTCAGGAGCATACCTGTTATAAAAAGTTTCTTTGTTTCCACTGAAGCTTCCTGACTTGCTTCAGAAGAGTTTGGAACATTCAAACTATTTTCCAAGTTACTACCTGAACATATATAGTAAGTAGAAAATCAGAGAGTGAATTGCCCTGTAATAAGCATAGGAGAGTACAAAACCATGATCGTAATTGAACATCAGTGGAAATCAGATCCTCATTGAAAGAAAACTAAATTTTATCAATCATAATCTGAATTGAAGTTTTATGCCAATTTTTAACTCAGCGTGTTACCTAAGCATGCATGAAACCCATCGATCTTATCATACATAAAACTGATCTACACCAATTTGAGTTTTACATATTATTTATCTCCCAAAAAAAGGAAACTATTTTAAAGTATACAGACTCGTCTACCCTTATGACCGGAAAGGTCACATGTTTGAATTTAGAAAACAACTCCTTGTAAAAATGCAGGGGTACAATCAACGCTTACCATTACCCACTTAAAGTTGGAGAGTCTTGTGTATCAGGATTTGTCCTCATAGACTCATCTACCCTATCATACAATGCAGATAAAACCTCTAATCTTTCCCATGCATTTATTGACAGAAGACCTTTCAATACAAAAAACAACCAAGCTACATCCCACTAGGTAAGATCGGCCAAAATGACCTTTCCATATTTACCCAAAAAACCAACACAGAGATTAATGCTGATAAGTTGCGACCTCTTTTCCCTCTAGATTCAATTAGCTACATACATCCCCAGAATCAAATAAAACTATGATGGGTGGCCACCTATTACTAAAGTTTATACTAGGGGGTTAGGAAGGGATTAGAGTGGGAAGTAACCCACTTGGGGGTGAACTGCACACGTAACTAACTGTCTATGTGGTGCTGGAGAATGTAGGAATGCACGGGGTGCAAGGGTAGCATCTGTTGGGAGATGTAAACAATGAAGCAGAGTCACTCAGAGTGAGTTATGTTGTATATTTTGTAAAAGAGAGAATCTAGGAGGAAGCAGGACCCGCTAAGAGTCTGTTGGACTCTGTTTTTATTATTGTAATATAAATTTTCTCCTTCTGAATCAGTTTCTATCAAACTACCAGTGTCAATGGATTGAAAAATCACAACAAATGCAAAGAGTTCGCCAATGAAATATAATATAAAAGGCCATTGTTCAAAAAATGCCAAATATCATCCAACAAACAAGGACCATAATCACACATAGGTCTGAGGATTTTTATTGAGGCAAAATTATAATATTAGAAAGATGTTTCTAACTGAAAAAAAAAATTGTGGGGGAATTAATGAAATGGAAAACCTTCATAATCCTTATTTTCAGACTCAAAATTGCTATCTGGCTGAACTGATAAGACACCAGGTACACCTGCACCACAACAAGAGTTTCATTTAATGGGTAATTTATACATTGACACTGAGGTCAAGGTTCTACAAGGCTAACCAACCAGCTCTTGTGCACAATCCTCATCAAGTTCACAACAAAACCCGAAGTTGTTTTTCCAGGAAACATGATATATACACATTTGTGCATCCTTCTCACTGCAAACATGACTACCATTTAGTTTTAGGGAAAGGAGAAATCTGATAAGGAAAGCAAAAGAAGTAGAGTTCATTGTCCTTACTTTCCCATGACTTTGGTCAAAATTTGAGCATAATAATCGACAATCTGAGCCTTGGTAACAACCCCAACCCCAGGTTTATCCATTCTAACAAGCCAATATTTTGAATTTCCAGCAGGGAACAACATATTGCTTCTAGTTTGTGATATTGACGGGTGGCCTGCCTGGCCACTTGATAAACTATAGTCCTTTTTCAAAGAGTTGATATCCGGATCAGGCCTAACCAATAAGACCCCGGGTAAACCTAGCAAATTGTATGCATAAGAATCAAATTCATTTAAAAAATAATAATATCAATGGCAATACCTTTTACACAAGACTAAACTTCAAACGTATATGTTTGCAGCAACTGAATATTATATTGGACAAAAACACGTGTGAAATTGTGAACAAATTATCCTTACTCCTAAGTGTTGGAAATCGACCACACACAAATATCGAAAACGAAAAGAAAAAAAGAGAGAGAATAGGCACATCGATTTACCCTGGTTCATCCAATTTAGGCTACGTCCAGCTTGTCTGTACTATATTCACCTCACCGTCACTCGTTACAAGTCGGTTTACAAGACAAATATAAATAGGATTAGAAAACCCTAACATTAGCTATTCATGGGCCAAAGCCCAAACTACTAAGAGAATTATGCTAAGAAAATTACAATAAATCAGATACCTACAACAGTGCCCAGCCTCCTGGCCCCCGGACCCAGCCCGCTCACTTGAGAGCGGGACCCAAATTGACTTTCTGCTGACCCCGACAACTAGGGCATCATTGGCGAAGTATGAGCGATACCCAACACAAAGACTATCACATCATCAAGGAATTGGGTTAATCAGACAAGAAGATAAACAACAACTTACTGGCCAGCTGGGATGATATTTCTTCATCAATGTCACAACAAAAACCGTAGTGAGTATCCCAGGAAGCATCATATATACACATTTGAGCATCTTTCTCACTGTTGCAACCAAATTTATAGTATTTTTAAGCTAAACAAGAGAGAGAGAGAGTATGAAATAGGGGCAAAACTCAATAGAAAAGTTACCTGCCGAGAACTGTCTGTAGAGTCTTGACATAATAATCAATGACTTGTGGCTTGGAATTGACCCCATGAGGAGGGCTGTCCATGAGCACCATCCAATGGTGCTTCGGTGTTGTGGAAGTTGTGAAGGAAGGGTATGTTGCTGCTGCTTTCCTAGTAAACGACCAATTACATAAAATGGAAGAAGAAGAAGAAAGATTGGAATGGTTACTTTTGTTGGGTACTCTGATGTTTATTGGAAGTTCCTGAATTTGGGTTCTGTTTGGTTTCATAAAGGAAAAGACTTGACATTTGCTGAATGTAACAGACACAGACATAACTTCCATGTTTGTGTCACAATCCTATGGTTTCACGGGAAAGTGAAACAAAACTCAGTACTGAGAACAGTTATCTAATTCCAAACCTGCTCAGTGCTCAACTTGTAAACAAGGCTTAGAACCTATTTTTCCTCCAAACCCAATGCCTATGAGAAATATCTCCACTTCTATATACAGTGACTAATACACTTTACATTCTTTCACTCTACAATAATAATAATAATAAAGAGTTAAGATTCACATTTTTTTTTTAAATTTCCTCTTCTCTCTCCCGTGATTTATCCCTCTTTCTCTTACTCAAAATTACACAAATTTTATGTATTTTAAAATGATACACATTTCCCCTTAATAATTTAAGATCATAGTTACAACATTCTTATAATCATACCTTATTACCGTTGATTTCCATCAATCAACGGTTATCATTTATTGTGAATTAATAATTAATTAATGAATTTAATTTGCTAAAATGATAACCATTGATTGGCGGAAATCAACAGTGATAAGGTATGGTCGTAGGAGGTTGCAAAAAAAGAAATAACTATAAACTTCCCCATAATTTAATATAAATTGATTTTTTATCTATCAACCGTTAAATTATAATTATATATTTTTTAATCATTTGTATCAAATATTATCAAAATTAATTAAAAATAATAAAATAAATAAGTTATTATTATTTTCATATATTTACAATAAAATCTTAACAGTTAATTTTCGTAAATTTAATAATTATAATTTATTGAATTATATTTATTAATTAATCAATTTTTAATTTTTAATAAATATGATTCAATAAATTGAAATTAATTTTAGACAAGTGTATTATTTTTTCCACGTTATTATCTTAATTGAAATTGAAATTGAAATTTCCCTTTCTCAATGAAAAATATACGAGTGCCTCACGCCCTTGTGCCCAGGATCCACCGCAACTAGGGATGTTAACGAGCCGAGCCGGGCCGAGTTTTGATCTTAACGGGTCAAGTTTGTATTTAAACGTATCTGATTGGCCTTAGCCTGTTACCTGTTACGAATATAATATTGGCATGTGGCCTGGTTTATTTACAAAAAATAAAAAGCCTGTGTGAAGCATGTCTTAGCCTGTTAGCATGTTAAAGAATAAAAATAAGAGAACAGAATTCCACAAAAAATCAATTTCCAGATAGAAACCTTAGCTTCCAATTTGCAGCAATAATTTACAAAGTCTACAATAAATAAAAAAGATTAAAGTGAGAGAATGTAGATAACAGGTTATATTATCTTAGCCAATTATAAAAAAAGTGTCAAAAAAATAAAAAATAAAAAATAAATTGATACAAATGAGCAGTGCACAATGGAACGAATGGGTTTTTATGGGTTTGTTTGTGTGAAGGAGGATGAAGGATAATATAGAATAACACTAGTAATTCCATAAATATACATAAATTCAATATATATCTAAATAGCATAATATAGAATAAAATCATTCAAAAAGTCTGTTAAACCAATAAAATGGGATAAAATAAATTGATGAGATAGAGAGTTATTACAAGTAGTATAAAAAATATAAATAAATATTTATATACTAGGCTGAGGCTCTAAGGCCGAGTTTCTGAATTAGAGTCTGAGTCCTTTTTATTAAACGAGCTTTTATCCAAGTCCAAGAAGGGTTCCAACACAAACTTTTATTAAATGAGCTCAGGCATTTACGAACCGAACCAAAAGGCCCCTAAAAACCCCTGTCTCATTTATCACCCGAGCGCAACGCTTCTCTCTCTGATTGACTCGCCAGTACTAACATTCCTCGTCGGGTTCTTAATAGTGATTATAGTCTAGGCATTTTACGGTGTAGCAGGCATTGATTTTGTGGTGGAAACACTTGATTATTAAAATTGATAATAATAAATAAATTTTCAATGCCAAATAACGGGAAAAAAAATTGTACTACCGGCCCCCGGTGATTCGGTGGTTCTTTTTCCATAACAGAAAAAAAAAAAAATTAAATATGATATTTATCATTTTAAATGATATAATTTATGGAGATAGACACAAGAAATAAAAAATTAGAGAGGAAGGTGAGTGGTTTTTTTTAAATTAAATTTTAAATAAAAAATATTATTTTTGTCTTTCTCTCTTAAAATATCAAATATCTTTATCAGTATTTTTATTTAAATTCCTTCTTCTTCTTTTTTATACTTCCCCGTAACCCCTCTTTTTTTTTTTTACTTTTTGGGAACGGAGCGCAAAAAAAACACTCTCATTTAACGAATCAATCCTTGGTACTACTATTGCACCAAAAATTCAGTATATCTCATCAATAAAAATATGACATATTAGCCAAAATTTACTTTTTTCTGCCAATTTTTTTCTTTCTCCCCTGATGTATAATGCTCTCATTAATGAATGTACTGAATCTAAGTGCAACAATAGCACCAAGAATAAAATAATGCATTTGTCAATGTTTGATTGGAAATAGTACAATAGTTTCAAAAGTACCAAAGATAATCTCCAATATATGGTTCCATTGAGCATAAGCACGGCATTCAAAATGTACAATATTTCTTTTGAGCATTTAATTTTACGTTTAGTTTACCTGTAAAATTAGGAGGGGGGAGTATAATGTTACCGGACCAATTTTTTATTTTTTTTTCCTGGAGACACACTCAAAAGGTAGGGCCAATATAATTTTTTTCTTCGTCATTTCACTTTCTCTTTCTCTCGAATGTGTTCCAAACAAAAAAATTGAATCATGCAACATATAGTATCATATAATCAATTGTTAGAGCTTCTAGTTTTTACATACAAAGTTTAAAGAGAAATTAGGTTATGTTTATTTTAAGTCTTATAAATTTCATAATCACTAATTGAACCAATTTTATTTGGGAAATGCATTTGTCATGTTACATGACAAGTGAATAGTAGTTATGTTAAGAAAATGATAAATTATATAATATTAAAAAAATGAGAGCACATTATTCAATAAATTTTACTTGTTTTTTTTTAACATAATCACTGTTCATTTGTCATATGACATGACAAATGTATTTCCCATTTTGTTTAGCATAAATAAACATATAGTAAGTCACTAGAATTGGTCCAATGATAGAGGTTTGAATAGTTTGCGTGAGGATATAGATTCAAACTTTGTTCTACCATTGTAGGTAGTACCCGATTGCACTTGGTGTGAAATTAAGAAGCAGCTTGTGTCTCAATCTATGTAGCACCGATACTGACACGGGACACGTGACACGATACGATACGACACTCCGACACGTTAATTCTAAAAAATGTTAGATTTCGACACGTTAGGATACGTTTTGATATTAAATAATATTTTTAATTTATGTGGTGTATATTATATTTAATATTCAATAATTTAGTAAAAAAATGAATCTAAACTTATAATATTAATAAATTTTGCAAAAAAATATAAGATATCCTAAATATTTATATAAAACTCAATAAAATAGTAATCGTAATCCAATGAATCTAATAGTTGGAACTAAAAACTCAACGCAATGTAACCTATAAATCTTTTTTGAATTTCTACAACGTGTGTTGGAGTGTCGGAGTGTCCGAGAGTGTCGGGAAGTGTCGGACACGACACGTCAGGATTTTTGAAGTGTCGGTGCTTCACAGGTCTCAATTAACACGACGGCTATGTAGCACGGGCACCGACACGAGATGTGTGACATGACATTCGGACACGTTAATTTTAAAAAATGTTGGATTTCGACACGTTAGGACACGTTTTGATATTAAATAATATTTTTAATTTATGTAGTGTATATTATATTTAATATTGGGTAATTTAACAAAAAAAATGAATCTAAACTTATAATATTCATAAATTTTGCAAAGAAACATAAGATATCCCAAATATGTATATTAAATTCAATAAAATGGTAATCGCAATCTAATGAATCTAATTTTTTTTTTTGGTAAAGACCAATGAATCTAATAATTTGAACTAAAAACCCAATGCAACACAACGTTTGAAACTTTTTTTTTTAATTTTTATAACGCATGTTGAAGTGGGAGTGTCGGAGTGTCCGAGAGTGTCGGACACGACACGTATTTTCGAAGTGTCGGTGCTTCGTAGCACCACGGAAGTCTTGGAGGTGATGTTATTGTCAGAAGTTCAAGTTTCGATCCCCCGTTTTCTCTCTTCAAAGCTCGGACCTTCTCATTTATACTCGACTTCATAAAGCAGCATCCATATTCCTAAAAATTGTTAACCGAAAATAATACAAATGTATTGCCGTTATATTTTCATAAATTCACGCCGTTCACTATTTGGTTCTACATGTTTGGCAAAGCATGTGTACATACAATTGATACAATATTCAGTTATCACTCAGAAGCGGGGTTTCTGGGTTGCCCTCTATTATGTCATTACTCGAACAAGTATCGGGCTTTAGCAGGCAAGCTAAACAAAGAGAGATTATCTGTGCAAATTCAAAGATTTCAAAGTTAGCGGAGAGAATGAGTTATAGAGGAGAGGAGAGGGGAGATAGAATTTAATTTAGAGAGCTTACCATGCATATGGATGCACATATAATGCTAAAACCTTTGCATTCAAAGGGAGCATTGCTAGATAAAAACCATGCTGAAACCAACAGTTAATTAATTATGTTGTAAGCACTTAGAACTGTCAAATTGTCTAATAAGAAGCTAGCCAAGATAGCATTCCACTCACAAGTCAATGGACTCATAGCAATAGGTGAGAGCAAATCAGATATAGATTGCGCCCCAGCAATAAAAGTTTGTGCTTTTCCCTGCAGTGAAGTTATAGCATAAAATTCTAAGAGGGCAGATCATACAAAATGTGTTAAAGATGATTCCATGGAAAAAGTTATACACTATTGTGCTCTCTTGTATTCTGCTTCATATTTTTTTTCTGATTGTTATTAAATTCAGCTCGGTCATCAACTCAGTCAAGATAGGTGAACAACATAATCCATCGTTTTTTCTGTAAGATCATATATTGGTGATTGCTATCGTCCTTACTTTGATTGCAGTTTTTCTAATTGATTGTGGAAACTATATCTTCAGAGAACTTGTGCTTATAAACATGTCATGTAACGGGGATACGTTCTCTGGTGTTGCTTCTGGCTTGGTAAGCTTTGATCTATCACATTTGGCTAGAAAGGAATAACAGATGCTACAACGCTACCCCTCCTCTAACTGGAGATGACATTATTTCCACAGTTTGCAATGACAAGCTTATGGCTGTTTCGAATTTTAAAACTGATAGTGTTAATAGAGATTTATGCAGGAGATGACATATTAAAAAACCAAAAAACCACTCCCCATTAAACCTGACTAGCGAGTGTGGGGTGGAGGAAATCTTTATACGCAGCCTTACCCTTGCATAAGGGTAAAGAGGCTGTTTCCTGGATTCGAACCCATGACCTTTCAGTCATGAAGGAACAGTTTTACCACTGATCCAGTTTGCCCCCGGTAGGAGATGACATATTAATGGAAAAAAAATCTGCTTTCTTGTATAGCTTTTTGATGAAATATTTAAATACTTATCGCATACATAAAAAAGGAGAGCAAACCTGATTGGTTGAGCTTGATGCTCTTGAAATAACAGCGTAAGTCTGCATGAAAAAATAAAAAATAAAATAAAAATGATATCAGTATCAGGACCATAAAGTTGATTGTAACTATAAAAATGGGTCCTAATTTTATCACGTATGAGGAAAATTGATCTAGTACTTACAGAAGGTTTGACAAGGACATAGATTGTGCCAAAAGAGGCACTCAAGTATGGTACCTGCATTTGTGAATTCAATTCAACTACTAAAAATAAGGAAATGCAGATGGTAAAATTTTCAGCAAGCCATGTGCACTGTAAATTTGTATAATGACATTGCAACAACAAATACATGATACAAGGTAGGTTAAAGAAATTAAAAACTTCAGTTATAATTTTTTATTCGAGTTATTTATAAAGCTTATTGTGGATATAGGTGACAAATCTGAAGTACAAGAGTTATAAAATAAACAGTGAAATTAAAACTACTTATAGAAAGTTATCAAGTTTACGTACCCAAGGTGCCCATGCTAATCCATAAAGCCAAGCCTACATAGACATAAAATATGATTAGCATAAAGGTATCAGAAAAATTGCTTTTGGAAAGGAAGGTAGAAGTAAAAGAACCCAATATAACTTACATATGCAATGGATGCAAGCAAGGCAGAGCATAATATGACTTTCTCTCCAACCAATGGATTAAGTATTGGAAGCAACACCATCTGGAAGCCAACTGAGGGTAAGTACTTAGAAAAAAAGTCATAACTCATCCATAATCAACTTACCAAACATTCATAGAAGCCTGATTAAATATCAGCAAGTTGTAACCAATATTAGACCAGTGGAATATTACAGAATAAAAGTTTACCGGTTTCTAATTCAAGTGGAACAGCCTTGAGTTCAATAGAGCTAAAAGCAAACTGTATTTAGTTGACAATCAAAAGGTACAACAACTGGGGATTCTTGGGGAGGCAGTGAGGACATGAACATAAGCTAACTTATTTGGAGCGCTAGCAAATTTCATGCGTGCATTAAGTAACAAAACAAAGGTTCAAAATATTGTAGAATAATATTTAGTTTAGTCCAAATTCTCTAAACAAATCCCCCTTGATAATGCTTCCTTAGCCAGAGTGGGTTAATAGTCCTGTTATGGATATGAATATCATATCCCAACTACCTACCTGATAATCTACTAATTGAGAGAATCATAAATATCTCAACAACTCTAACAGTGAGAGGGCACAAGATAAGGATCACATCCTAACAGAATGGGAGTTGAATCCTATTGGGGAGTTCAAAAGGACCAAGCCTTGAAAGGTAATTCATATAAATAAGAGCCTAGGAACCCCAGTAAACACTTTTGACCTATTTACGAATACTGCCCACACTGTGCACATACCACCCCTTGACTATAAGCCTATTACTTGTGCGTGGTGATTGGGACCTCGGCTATAAGCCTAGTATACACTTGATATACATTATCTCTGAGCGCATACCTTACGATAGAGCAATACGGTCTATCCAGACCTAACAAATCCATTCTAAAACCTTACAACTTTGGCAAGCTATCTCACTGTCACAAACCCCTTTGCAAAAAGATTGTTACTTGGACCCGAACTGGTGATCTTCCGGTCATAAGCAGCAACCTTACCGCTGATACAAGATATCCTTACCACTGATACAAGTTATCTTACAATTTTAAGGATGGAGGAATTAAAGGTTAGAAATTTCCTCTGGGAAATATTATACCTGAGAAAAGATTGAACCGATTCCCACCATCATCAGTAGTTCTGAGAACTGGTTTTTGTTAAAACCAAAAACAGCTTTCAAATAGTACTGCAAAGGAATTACGAGACTGTCAAGCAATGGAATTAAATAAAAGAAAATTGTTAATTAAGTACAAACCCTAAAAATAAGAAGTAAAAGAAATAATAGCATGTGTCATATATAATCATAGATCTGTTGCTTTACATGTGATTTTCAACATACTATTCCAATCTCCCAAAAACATCTCTCTAGAAAGGAAAAGGAAAATAATGAAATTCATTGGACATATATCATTACATTCATAGGAATAAATCTTTGGTACTACTGTTGTACCAAATCCCACCAATGAAAATATTACATGTCAGCTAATTTTATTTTATTTTTCTGTCAAATTTTTTCTCTCCTCTGATGTGTACTGCTCTCATTGATAAGATGCACTGAATCTTGATATAATAGTAGTACCAAAAATTTATTCACATTCATAGATGCTAAGCTACAATTTCTGATGGTTTGTGATCTCGATTTTTAACAGATGATTTTGGCATATGAGTCAAGCTATAATTTCGTGCAACAGATAGATCATGGTGACCTAAGAAGCACCGATACTCCTTAAATTCTTTTTCCAACGTATCGGATACGCGTATCGGAAACGTATCGTTTGGTAATCGACATCCTGTATCATCGAATAATGTATCGAAAACGCGTATCGGTGCTTCATAGAATTGGTGACACACCAAAAAGAAAGATTGAAAAAAAAAATTGACAAAATAATAGAAATATGTTACTTGATATTGTCTTCATGACAAAGTTAATTTTAGTACATACACACCAAATAATAGAAATATGTTACTTGATATTGTCTTCATGACCAAATTTATGTTAGTGTTTGACGTGTGCAAGGAAAGAACAGTGGACATGAGACACTATCCGTCAAGGAATTGACTGTCCCAAGAGCTTAAGTTATTAGGAGAAAGCCAAAAAAAAGGTTTTATTAAAATCTCCAACAAAACCCCTCACATAAAAGCTAGTTGGTCTTGAAGTATGCACAATCGCAGGCACACTCAACCCTTATGCTGAAATTATAATTTAAATTAAGAAAGCAGAATCAGCATGAATCACTCTCTTAACAACTTTGTAAAAACTGCTCTAAACTTTTTTTTGTCAAAGAACCATCCATCCTGAAATAATTAAGCAAATGAGAGAAGGCTCGTTATGGTTAATAAAATCTCCAACACTACCAATATGACCAGAGCCTTAGTATATGGCCTTCAAATAATGAATTAAATTCATTTAAATCAACTGAGAAGTGAGAAAATACCAGCAAAATGCTGCTTATGCCAGACATTCCCAACTCATAAAAGAAGGAGACAAGAGCCATGCCCCTTAATGTGGGACTGAAAAATGAAATATATCGTAGCATTTAGGATTCATGTACACATTACATTTCACATAAGAAAAATATCAGAAAATAATTTTACAGATAAAGGTGATAATTCTTAACATCCAAAAGTGAGAGGCAACCTGAAAATTACTATTTCCGCAGCTTTTCTCATTGATTTGTATCGTTGATGGAGAACATCAATAATTTTAGCGCAGCAACTTGACTCTCGATTCTTTTTTGGAGGCAGTGTCACCGTTTCAACAAGGAAGAATTGCATATAAACTGGACAAAAGATCAATAATACTATTGAAACCTGAAATCAGTGAACCATAAATAAGATTCATTACCAAACAGAAAGTATGAAAAAGTCATGATATTATCTGAACATTAATACAGAACTCACTACACAAACATACCACAAAAATATACTTCTCTGGAAGAAATCGAGCCAGAACATTCCCCACAACATGTGAAGCAGAAAAGAGACCAGTAATCCAACTAAATATTGCTGCCCTTTTGCTTTCATTGACAACATCTGCCTGACAGAGGAAGTATAAAGGTGTATCTAAAATTCCTTACCATCTTTTGTTTATCTTCAATTAATTTAGTTAAGAAAAAATCTCACCACATACGCAACAGAAATGCAGAAAATACTCCCTTGACTGATTATATATGAAAATGTGCGAAGCACATAGTAGGCATAGACAAATTCTTCAGACTGATGCATGGCAAGTAAAGCTGTAACAAGAATACAGTAAAAAGGTGAAAAGAGAAAATAAAATCCATAAGTAAAGAAACTGTCATGGAATTGGAGAAAGTCATCCCAAGTTTCTATCAATTTGCATATTCATTTAACTTGATAACATTTGGGATTCGGATTTTCTGGATCTTTTATATTGTTACAAATAGCATTGGAAAATGTTCAAAAGGGGGGGGGGGGATACTAAATTGAAGTAATCAACATTATTAAGGACAACTCAATTACTTCACATCACCAAAATATTAGATTGAGCAAAATGTTGAGTTCACATCTTATTTATGTATGTCTTTTCAATTTAAGCAGGTGAAATTGTACTTATATCGTTTGTGTGTGACCAAATAAGCTGATAATAGACCACAAGAAGTTTAGAAGAATAAAATGTGAAGAAATCATTTCCAGGACTTATGCAGACCAAACTTCAGCAAAGAATATGAGATGATCTGCAATAAATGCATCTTCAGTTGAATTCGGTATCAATTTCATGAAGAGACCAAAAGAAAAAAAAGACCGAATGAGTATAGCTCGGTTGGTAACATAGGTTGAATAGAGTGGGGAAAGAATCTGGGTTCAATTCCAACCAAATAGATCTTTAGGAAGGGACGGAAAACTTTAACCGACAAGGTCACAACGTGGGAGTAGTCCATAGCCGGCTCAAAGAGTTTAAACTTGTGGGAATACCCATACTCGAGTCCCCTCAGATAGATAATTTGACCGACATAAAAAAAAAGGAAGTTGAAAACATAGCAGAATCAAAGAATTCTTTAGTCAATGAGAAAGTAAAGTAAGATAGTAAATTTTCACAAGTGTTAACGCATTTGATGACAAAGATTGTTGAATGTTCTAATGAGCATACCAAAAGGAATAATGGTCGTGGACATGGTAATAAGCAGCAAAGGTTTACGGCCATGCTCATCTGAAAGCTGACCCAGTAGTGGAAGCACCACCATTTTGAAAATTCCAACAATCTACACAGAAAGAGAAAGTTACATTATTAAATATAAAATCAAATTGGTAAAAAATAAAGAAAATAAGAAGTAGTAATTAATTATATTCCAAGTCTTGGGGGGGTACTATGCTAAGAGGACTTGTTAGGAGGATAGGATGAAACCGTTTGCTGAAGGCCATTGATGTAAATAACTTTGGAGCAAGTTGTGTGTGAAGGGCATAAAGCAGAAGTGGTGACATCAACAAGAACAGAAACTGTCATCTCCTCAGCAACCCAATGGATGCTAAGTGGAAGCAGCAAGTGAAATAAAGGCCTCATCTCTTTGAGGCCACTCCACCACGACATCATTTTTGACGTTTGTTAAACTCAAGATTCAGAGATTGGTTTCTTTGCATCAAACGTTGTACGGTCGTACCCTTGTCCTTCCTTTGGGACATTACAGTTACAGATAACAAAGTGGTTGTGTCTGAAATTGAGCATTCAGAGGTAGGTACCTATGGCTATTTGTACACAGCACGAGAGAGCCTGTGGTCATGTGGAACGAGCGTGGCAAGAACGAGAGAGCAATAGCTACACAGCGCTTGTCCACGTGCTTACAAAGTTACAATCTTTGTCGTAAAAAAATTAGTGTACGTTTTTACTGCGCGTAAAAAATTACAAGTAAAAACTATCCTTAATAAAAATTGATAAAAATGTCGTATAAAAATGTAAAAATTGTAAAACTTATGTTTTTAATTTTTTTTAAAAGATTTACAAAATAAAAAATTAAAAAAAAACTCAATTTTTATTTTTCCCAAATCACGTGCACAATATCTTGATATATTTTTGTTTGGATGTATGTATTTCATAATTATGTCCTATAAAATTGCAATTCTATTATAAATTATGCTATGAGAATCATTTTGTGTTTTTGAATCATTGTGTGCATTGAAAGAAAGGAGTGGGATGATATCCTAATGAGTGATGATCCAAAATCTACAAAGTGAAGCAGTTAGAGCATGTTGGTTATCCATTACTTGTTAGTTATCACTGTTTATAATTTTGATACTTGATTATAAAAAAAAAAATCCCTTTTAAATAGATAAGTGGCTCAACACACATGTTTATTATGAGATTTTTTTTACATTGGCGTAAGAGTAGAAGTCTTATACTCAATCTTGACCATTGATCCATTTGTATCTAATGGCTCACATTACTAAAAAATTAGAGCTCTTAGATATAAGCGAGATCAATGGTTAAGATTAAGGGTGTAACTTACACTGGTGTAAAATAAATAATATATATATATATATATATATATATATATATATATAAGGCTTTCTTATCCTCCCTTCATGGGAGAAGAATTTTTTGTACAGCACACACACAAATTTTTAATGGGTCCCACCATATATTAATTTAAAAAATAAAATAAAAATTGTAAAAAAAAAATGATGGGTG